>DWAN01002761.1:0-14534 GCA_018230445.1 Heliconius hewitsoni | reverse complement strand
TATATATATATATGTGAAACACGACAGTTCTATCTTGTCGAGTGCCCAATGAAATAAATAAGTTAGGAATGAAAGGTGAGTCCGAATAGGAAGTTAAGTCACGTTTGACCTAAGAGGTAGCCGATGGAAAGTAAAGATGGGGCTTACAGAATGCCTAATTAATTGTTATTCTGTCTGCATATACTTATCACTGCCCAAAATGGCTACGGCTTTTGATCTTTCTCTTAGACTAAAATGATATATTTATCTTTACACATCTTTGGTATTCTTAGGGTTAATTCTGACGATGTTGAGAACGATGTTGAGATGACATTTTCATTCACAGATATATAATTTATAAATGAAAACGGCATCTTAAGATGACGATCTTAGACTTGACAACGCTTTATAAAAGCGAGTTTTGGAGTTATGATAATTGTCTGTCGTAATTCAAAAGTTAAAAATTCAATAGTTTCTAAACGTTCCTATAATATAATATATTGCACAACACAACCTCGATCTGACATCATACTAAAAAAACAAAACCACTCACATACACAACAAACAAACACAAATCCTTAAAAACAATTTTCCTAACAAACATAAAAGTAAAAATAAAGTAAATCAAAGTGAAACACGTTACATAACTACGAAAAGCGAAAAAATTTACCGTACGTGATCCGTTGTATTGCTGGAACTTGGAAGCGCGAGATGTTTGACCGTAGGACGCGTAACGGTACAGCCGTGGACGTTATGCGACACAGAAAATATTTTATATTACGTTTTAAATTTTATTATATTTATATGTTATATGTTATTGGTCGTCTTATATTATTGTTATGTTGATACATTTTTTGCTTCTTTTATCTTAATTATTGATTTATGTTGTGGTTTATTTTTTCTTATATTATCGATATCGATTTTTTATCATTTTGAGCATTTATTCTTGTTAATGAATGACGTATATTGAATATGTGATTAGAATAATTTTTATGTGTATATAACTAGAACAGCTTCGAAAAGATAATAAATAGAAATTGGATTTTTTAACTAAAGAAAATAAAGATTTAATTTTTCTTTTATAAAGTAATATTTTATGACGTTTTTTTAAAATATTAACACTAAAAATAATAATTTTGTCTATGTAATTTATAGTATCTTATCGAAAGTAATGACAGTATTATTGAAGCAGCTTTAGCTAACTCGACATACACTTTTCAGTGTCTTTAATTAAATCACTATAAAATCTTCTTACCGTGTAATTTGCCTTTGCAAATAGCATTATATAGATGAAATTTAGATAATTTACATATAAAAGTAGATAAAAAGCTATAAAGTTACACAAAATAAGCATAGAAACACATTAAAATATACGCGTAACAATTCTTCAACAAAGTTAAATAAAGACAGCCCAAGATTATTATATATAGACAATTGAATAGAGTTTTTAAAACTTGAAACAGAAGATAAAAAATTTAAGAACCTACCACAGACCGCAATAAAGATAACAAACCCGTACTAATCGCCAATTAAGGCCTGAGAATTAATTACAGTGTGAAAGTATTATTTGACTGTGATGTCTATCGTATATTTGTATCTACAATTTTTTGTATTTTTTTATGCTATGCTATGTAAGTATTTATTTTTTTAATCTTTTTTACAGCTCTTTCGCATTTTGTAGGAAAAGCAGGAAAAATTTGACGCTTCGTCTGTTTGAAGACGAAAAGCGTGGTGGTCGTGGTGACGGGGCAATTAATCAAACTAGCTCTTGTATTAAAAGTTTTAATATTCCCATCAGAACAATTGCAACCCACAATCATCGAGTCCGTGTCAACTTACCAACTATCATCAACAGACAATTTACAGGTCAGTATTTATATATTATTTAATTTAATATTTATATATTGTTTTAAAAAAGAATTTGTAATTACAAATTATAAAAATAAATTTCTCTTTACAAGCAACAACTACAGTTTTTTTTTTCTATATATCCACATATTACATGTATATTAATATTTTTAATAATATTTACCCCCGCTGTATTCTGAATGTGACAGGGTAGGCAGAGGGAGCCAGAAACCTAGTCTTAAGATACTTCCGTTTCCTACTTTCCATCAAATTCTTGAGGCTTTGCGTGTTGAGTGACAGAACTTAATGCCGCCTTTTTGCCTCCTTACATCAGCAAGAAAATATTTCATTGCCCTGATTGGGAATTGAACCAACAACCGTCGTGTGTACAGTCAAGGCATTGTGCCATTGGGATCAACAGCCTTGTTACTATTACACTATTGTTCTTAATTTATCAAGATATAGATTTTACTAACAAAAAAAAGAAACAAAACACCTTACACAACCAAAAAATCATTCGAAACTTCCGAATTAACCTACTTAAATTCAAAAAGTTGACGTATTCTGAAACTTCCTCCTGCAAATCACTCCCATGTCCATCAAATCGCGAGTCACTTTTTGTCAGACATTCGGCTGAACATAAAAACGTGTGAAGTTAAATATAAAGTTATAGCTTTTTGTTATGAAATGGATCTGTTCAATTTTATTTCTTTTTACAATGTGAAAAAGTGATATCTATGATTTTATTGGATTCAGTTTATGATCTTGCTTGGGAATTTAGCATTTAAATAAGGTTATTTTAGATTATATTATATTTAAATTTTCTTAGATTAGTAGTATATAAAACTACTAATCTAAGAAACATTCGTTCAAGCTAACGAGCGGTTGGGCAACTAGTTATAAATTCAAATATGAGAAGGAAGGATATTGAAGGATTAGACGTTTAATGAAGCAAAAATAAAAAAAAATTGATAGAATATTATTTTAATAAGTTGTATAATATTTTATAAATGTTAAAAATATAAATTCGACTGACAATAAAATGTATGTACTTATGTTGTATCTTCATTTAATAAAAAATATATGAATTTCACAAGAACATATAATTATTACTTTAGAGAGTACTATACAGCAAAATTTTCAAAATAAGCAAAGATTCGTGTATCGTGAATCTTAGATGGGCATCCATCCAACTTATCCGAGCGCTATTTCCTTTTAAATTTCATCTATTCCCAACGTATAATTGGACTTGGTTTCCGTTATGCGGGGTCTGCATATTTGATAGCATCTTCTTAGCATTGGACAGATTTCTAGTTTTAAATATTAGATAGTTTGTAGTTACCTATTTTTATCTTTATAATTAATTTAAATTTTGTTAATAATATATTAATATTTTTAAAGTAATTGTCAATGAAAATTGGAAAAAACGTGTAATTTTTTTTATGTTAAACACAAATCCTTACTCTTATAGAAATATATGATGATTTAGTCTATTATAAAATAAGTTCGTCACAATAACAATCAGTACAAATATATTCAACCTACAAAAATTACGCATTTTTCGTATTTAGAGCATTTTCTGCATTTTGGTGGGTAAACCTAGAAGCCAGTCGTAGCGCAGGGGCACAAAGTGTGACTGTAAATTATAGGTTACATCTCCACTAGGGAAAATGAAATATTTATTTACATGTATATTTTCATTTCTTCGATCTGGTGTCGAAGCAAAGCGCAGCGTTGAGTTCCGCCGGGAACAGAGAGTCCTAACACTAGGTTCCCTCTGCCTACACTGCTGCGTGCGGGATACAGCGTGAAGCTGAATATAACCCAGAATATTTATACGAATACATTAAATATTATAATCTAATCTTCCCTAGCCTGTATAGGGGTAGATTGAGTGATGTGGCTCATAGCACAAAAATGTATGTACATATTAAATATTAATATCACCCTCATACAGATTCGAACCCAGAACCACAGACATTATAGCTGCATACCTATATTAAAATAGAATAATACTATACAAATAAACATAATAAATCTTAAGAAGTCATCATATTTTAATGCTTTAATCGGATTGAAATATAGTAAGTACATGTCGGGACGCAATAAATTTAAGCATACGGCTTGCATTTTACTATTATGGATTTCTATTGATATATTAAACATTAAAACGTCGTAGCGCAATTGGGATATGGTTGAGTTAACGTGATAGTTATAGCTTTGAATTCCACTTAGAATATTAATGGGTGAAATACATGTTTGCTTAGGTAGTCTATTAGAAACGAGGTGTCAAATTGTTAAATCAACCCATAATATTATGTTTTAAACATAGAATAAAATTTCTAATTTCTATACTGTTTCTTATAAATGGAAGTTTCATAAAAAAAAATTAACTTCAAGCAACCCCTACATAGGACTATAGGCAGAGGGAATCTGTGAGCCTAGTGCTGAGACACTACGTTCTCTTCAAGAAACTTCTGTTCCCTACTTTTCGCTGAATTCTGAAACCACTCTGAGCGGCGGAACTCCATGCCACGACGTTCACATTCTATCGTTAAACTGATTATGATTCTTTTTCATTTTAGAAGCTATTAATTGACATAGAGATTAACGTGATGCAGCAGAATAGCACCGCACTGTAAACGCAAAATAGTAGGTTTGATTCTCACTTGGGAGAAACATTTTGGGAGAATTACTTTTATTTAGAGGCCAGTCGTGACGCAGGGGCACAAAGTGTGATTGTAAAACCGACTGGTTGTGGGTTCGATCCCCACTGGAGGAGATGAAATATTTACTTAAGTTTCATTTCATTTCAGTTTATATTTCGATTTCTTCACTCTGATGTCAAGGCCAAGCGCGGCGTTGAGTTCTGCCACCCAATACTCAATGCCTGTAGAATTCGGCAGAAAGTGGGGAACGGAGTGTCTTAAGACTACCCTGATGTGTGCGGAATACATCCGATTTGATTTATTTACTTTCATTTCCTCGCTTTGGTAAGAGAACAAAAAGTAGCTACGGACGTATTTAATCCAAAACCTTATTTAACAAGCGTGAATAGAGAAAATGATTGAACGGTCTATTTATCGAGGACGATCAGGTATAGACTAATAGGGTACGCAAAGTAAACCTAGTATCAAGATACTTCCCATTTTCCACCAAATTTTGAAGGTTTGTCATAGAAATATTAAATACTTCAATTCCTCGAGAGGAAATCGAACCCACACTCAAATCACGTTCACAGTCACACGCTTGTGCCCCTGCGCCGAGACTGGTCTCATTACTCATAACTTACTACAGCTACTTAAATTGCCCCTTCACAACACGGGCAAAACTGCAGGAAAAGGCTAGTGTTGTATATAACTACAAAAGTTTTCACATTCCCGTAACACAATATAACTAAGTAAGTTCAATCATAGGCAATGGAATGAAACCGTCGTTATTATATAGATTATTATAACGGTGATATCTACTTAGTAGCTTAATAAGTTGTATTGTTTACAACCAATTGGACGCCATTTACAATGAAATTGAAGATCATTGAGTACGCCGGTTTTACTATGTTGTGGAAGGATATAATACTGTATATAGTTATGCTGAAATTAGATATTTTATGGAGTAGCAGTATAATGTCTGATTATATATAAAGATATTCTTTACATTTAACATAAAAAATATTTTTATTTCCAGCTCTATTAAAACGTAGCCTTTTTTATTTTCTCTGATAAGACATTAAGCGTGGTTTTGAGTTCCGCAACACCTAATGTCTCGAAAGTGGTAAGCGCAGTAGTTTTTCTATGTTACGGAGGGATATAATAATTTATATAGTTATATTTGAAGTAAATTATTTTGGGGGACAGCGGTACACACGATGGTTAGCGGTTCAACAATTGGAGATCATTTAATGTAAGGTTATGAAATCTTTAAGTAATAGTTTTTTGTAAATGATCGTTTTCCAATTGTGTTAAAAGATATCACATGTTTTTCAAAGTTATAAATCAAACTTAGAAATTTTATAATATATGTATAATTTGTAATTATTATTTTACTTATCAACAATATAAAATCAATGTAAAATTTTATGAAATATAATTCAACATTTTCAATTGAATTTTTATTGATATAAAAATATAAAATAACAAAAATTAAAATAACATCCGTCTCAATGTTAGCGTGACAAATAAAACGTCATTAAATCACTGAACGCGACGTGGCTATAAATTGTTTTCTATTTTCGTTGTTGTG
Organism: Heliconius hewitsoni; assembly: GCA_018230445.1. Taxonomy (NCBI): domain Eukaryota; kingdom Metazoa; phylum Arthropoda; class Insecta; order Lepidoptera; family Nymphalidae; genus Heliconius; species Heliconius hewitsoni. The sequence continues at coordinate 8,465 of DWAN01002761.1, read as the reverse complement.
GAAAATGGATTTCTTGCACACATGTACATAAAACATATATATATATATATATATATATATATATATATATATATATATATATATATATTACACGTACACTACTTGGAAAATGGTGTATATATGACAACTTTCGTATCAGCTACTTCCACTTTCTTCAAAACAACCAACGAACCTTAAACATCTTATAAGTAATAAACTATAACGTATTTTTCCACAACATTTATTCATAATAACTTAAAAAAGAGCAAAACGATCTTGAATCACTTGGATATTTATTGTTGCGTAAATTCAAAAACATGATAATATCTTGAAAAGTCCTCATCTCGATCTTAGAGCAAGTGGCATTTGTGTGTACTTCAAATACAGAAAAATATTCCCTTTTTTTATGAAGTAGTATTATTTGAGAGAGTTTGTTTGTTTAGTTTAAACGTTTCGAGCGATGAGAGCCGTGGATGAAACTTTGACTTTTTAAGGTTTATTGAATTTGGATATGAGATCAAATTTCAATTAACTAATGTTTAGCTGTTTCTTTATTGTACAAAATTAAAAATATTATGTTTTATTAAATTTATTATAGGGTTATATTAAATTTATTATTGATTGTAGACGCGAAATTCTCATTTTCCCACTATGACAAGACGAAGCGCGGAGTTAACCTCCACTACTCAACGCGTCCAGGCTGAAAATGTCTTGACTGTAAAAAATATCGAGCTGTTTTTTTTTTATTTATTATGAAGAGCAAATCGTTTTAGTTGTATTTTTCTAAATCAAAGATAAAAAAAATATTATAGGAAACTTAAAATTAGGTTTTAAAAAATTGCGTATATTGCATATTCACTCATTCATTATCGCACCAAATGCAATATAACTAAAAGTATTCGTAGAGCAAGGCAGGCAGAGAGAACCTGGGAACCTAGTGCTAAGACACTTCCCTGTACACACTTCCGTACTCTCTGACGAAATCTGGAGGTTATGCCTTTGAGTTGTTGTCGAGTTGTGCTTTGCTTTTGAATGACGAAACTTAACGTCGTTCTTTGCCTCGTTACAAGAGCTAAAAATGAAAATAATAAATATAAAATTTCCTCGTGTGGGAATCGAACCCACAACCTGTCGCGTTTACAGTTTTGTACCCCAGCGGCTGGCCTCAATTGCTATATGTTAACTAAGTTATCATACATAATGTACCAAGCAACAAAAAATATCTGAACAAATACAGCCAAGTAACACAGACTTACCTAATTGAAATGAACTGCCTTCTGGAAATACTAGAGACCTTTTACTTCTAGACAACACTCGCATTTCGCTTTTTTCAATAAAATCCACTTTCCAGATTAAATATAAGCATATTATAATAAAAAATATTAAATAATAAGTTTTTTTCATAGTATTTGAATAAAGATGAAAATATTATGGTACTAAAATGAGTTGTACTGGTAGTTGAATGGCGGAACGCTTTGAAAATTTGTATAATGAAAGCAATTATCACCTCATGCGTTAGTTTAACGGTTGTTTTTATGTTCAGAGTTTACTGACAAGATCTAAATTAATACAATAAAGCAGCGGAAATGGAAGTATTTTAATATGAACGAAATGCCTTAACACTAGGTTTTCAGGTTCCCTCTACTTACTCTGCTAGTCCAGATAAGGCGTGGAACAAAAAAACGAGAGAGTATTAGTAGTACAAGGAGGAGTCTTATTTTAATGCTACCGATCAAATTTCTTAGTTTTTTGACTTGATAGACATTTTTTATTTTGTCACTAACAACATTAACTTACTACTTTAAATATCAAACGTAGACACAACAACGCACTCTGTTGTTTATAGATCGCCCCAAGATATTTATATTGGCGAGCTTGCTAAGAAATTTCTTCCTAATTAAAAACATATTTTCGTTTTCTTCAATATCTTTTTATTTATGTTGAGACGGGCTAATAAAATATTAATCAAAATATAAACAATTTTTAAAAACAAGCTTTTTTTTATTTCATAGTGTATTGTCCTCTACAAAACAAACATTTGATATTTAAATTAGGTGAATTGTGCAAAAAATATAAATTCGCCATTTTGTTGTGGCAGCCATTTTGGATTGACAACAATGTTGATTATGTAATTTCATTTCCCAATCACTACGTACACACTAACTAACACGGCACGACGGTACAGACGGTGCAAACCTTACGAAGGAAGACAGATCCTGGCACGTTCGCCGGGATTAATGCCAGTTAAATAAAAGCTTGTAAAGTGGCTAAAACGGTCCCGTCTGTAAGGCCGCTGAGCCGTATGAACGTGTTCAAAAACTCCCGTGGTTTTGGACACGGTCTTCATCATACAGGAAATAATATTCTAATAACCTGTATTATGTCGGATCTGGCCGTCGTGAACACGTTCTTCCAAAATAATTGAGGGTTATTTATTTCTTAAATCTTTAACGGCACTCCGAAGAAGAAAGTAGGCCGAGAAACGCAGGCCTCAGATCTCAATCAAGTGGTGGTGGACCGACGCAGACCGACTTCGTGGCAGACGTTAAAAGTTACAGCCTTTTAACTAACACCGACCCTTGAACCTGTGGAGGGGTAGTCGTTCATACACAAACTGGCACGTACCCTAGATAAAGCGATGCAAGAAATCAACATACGTAACATGTCTTTGCATCAGATATGGCAAGCTGGGCTAAGGCACGCTGCTCTATAGTTATGCCTCTGTGAAGGAGAGATGGAGAAGCTACTTTAAGAAGTTGCTGAATACTCAGCATCCATACAGTCATCACGAACCATCATCAAACTTCAGACTTGTTGCCCCAAATATCCTTGACGAAACTCGGTGTGCTCACTTACTGACCTTTTTAACCATATCTTGGACACTGGAAAGCGGCTTAGTTTCATTATATCCTTATTTACAAGGGAAGGTAAAGCGTTTAAGATTGTGGTAGTTATAGGAGCATTAAGCTTATGAGTTATAATATGAAACTTTTCGAGCGCATGGTCTATATTCAGCTTCATCAACAGTGTACTATTTCTGAATCTCAATATGGATTTCAGGCGAGATCGGGTACTTTGGACGCCGTTTTCGCCATTAGAACTCTGATGGAAATTTTGTTTCCCTGATACAAGGAGAGCTCTGCGTGTGGCTTTTTTATATCCGCAGAATGCCTTTGACAAAATATTGAAATATTAACTAAGTAATATATAATAAAATTTAATAACATTTATGCACCGGACGAACTGCAGCAACCAATGTCAACGGGACAAGTTTCCAGACCTAATTACGCGAATTGAATTGCTTAATCCCAATTTCCTGCTTGAGCAAATATTGTACAGAAATTCTACTTTAGTGTATATAATAATTTTCTTTAAATATGATGAGTACTTTTAAAAAAAATACCTTAACATACAACAGGGTAGGTAGAGGGATCCTAGTGTTAAGACACTCTGTATGTATACTTTTCACCGATTTTTTCAAGGCATAGCATGTTAAGTGGCCTCAACCCTATGCCGGGCTTTTGATACAAGAACGAAGAAAATAAAAAAAAATATAGATAACTATTTATTTGCCCGGATGGGCATCGAACCTGCATCACAAAGGCCTATTGTAGTTAAATTATATGTTAGTTACAAAAAGGATAAACTTTTTCATAATTTCACCACACTTCATAAAACAGGGAACATTCTGTGAGTATTAAATAACAACTAGTTTCTCGTCACTTGAAAAGTTCAGATATAATAACTACATAATTTTGTTTTTACAGAAAACACTTGGTTGTAAAGTCAATAATTGAGAGAATGATTCTCATTTAGGGGTATACATTATTTTTATTATTTCACTCTAGTTAGTATATAGGCCACTCGTGGCGCAGGGTCACAAAATGTGACTGCAAAACAGACTGACTGGTTGTGGGTTCGATCCTCAGTTGAGGTGATGAAATATTTACTTGAATTTATATTTGTATATCTTCGCACTGGTGCCGAGACACCGCGCGGCGTTGAATTCTGGCACTCAACACGCAATACCTCCAGAATTGAATAGAAAGTGGTGACCGGTGTGTCTTAATACTAGATTCCCTCTTCCTACCTCGCTGTGTGCGGGATACAGCCTAAAGCAGATTTTTTTAATTTATTTTATTTAACAAGATGAATCGTGACGTTGATTTCCAACACTCAACACGTAACGTCCTGAATATCAGGCAGAAGTGAGAGATGATGATGATGATGACTTTTTCAGGATACAACATAAAACAAAAAGAACGTAATATATAAGTACTATATGAAGGTAGCTTTATTTTTTTCCACTTATTTTCGTTAAGATTATTGGTATTTACTTTTTGTGCCTCTTATTCGTCGAATTCACTAGAATATTATTATTTTGAACAAATATTTTTTTACATTTTTTGTTTAACAATTTCCATATTTAAGAGAGAAAAATACTTTGTTAGAAAACATATAAAAACTTCGAAATCTTTATATGCTTATCAAAACTTATTTATGTTGTAAGAATCTCTGTAGGAAGATTCTTACACACTTATAAAATTACTAACATTTTAATATGGATACGAGGCCATCATGGCACAGTAGTACGGCGTTTGACTCGAAGAAAACTTAATGTTTTGTAATTAAATCCCCACTTTGGGGAACAATTTATTGTCCACTCTGGCAAAACCTTGCATTAAAGCACAAATCGGAGAAAGGAGAATCTTAACACTAAGATTTCTCTTACCTACATATAATACGCATAATATTTAAAAATAAAATCTCATTTTGTACACATACTAGGGAAATAGGTATTTTTATTACTTACGAGGTTAGACGTTATTACAATATTAGATGACCACGCAATGCAATAAGTTCTCTCGGATATGAAACTTTTATGAAAAATCATATCAAGACGGATAGATTAAATTCTTTGTATAAAATCAAACTGAATATCATACTAGAATATATTATAGAAATATTTTGTCTAAAAATAAAACTTCTTATAAAAGGTTTTGAAATAAACAATATAAAATGCTTATTACAAATATAAGCCAAATTTAAAAAATATATATTAAAATGGCTATTTAAATTTGATTGGGAACGAGAAGAGCTCGGACAATGGAGGCAAGCGTTTATGCGCATTTAAAAGGGGGGACCCCTCCCCCCAAAACGACACTTAGGTTGTAACGATTGGTACAGCTGACCCATGGAATGCTAAGTAGCTTCCTCTTACTTTAAAAGGTACAATCTGCGAGGACTAAGCGGAGCTTTGCATTTGTTAAACTTATTTAATTTTAAATATTTGTGTTTAATTTATAAAGAAGGAATGATAAAACTGGAACTATCACTGTACAAGAATGAAAAAAAATTGTGAACGAGCAGCAAAACGACAAAAAAAATCGTGAACACAACGTTGTCTTTAATGATAATTTAATCGAACGGTTCATTATTAACGACATGTCAGATGACAGCAAAATGTCTAAGAATGCAATATACAGTGAAAACCAATAGATATATGTTCTTAAGCTTAATTTTTTCTATTGATCTCTAATAATAAACTTTATTTTAAAAAGTTTTATTTCTGGCTCTGCTTTCAGAGGCACTGACACAAATGCAAAATTCAGCTTAAGCCTCGCAAAGTGTATCTTACTGTACGAAAACGAGTTACATACATAATTAAACTAGATATTCAATTTGCTATACAAAAACCTTTTAAAGATTGAAAAAACAACACACAATTTAGTTCATCAATAAAAACAAAATTGAATTCATACAAAGCTTTGCCATAAGGGATAAATGAAAGTGCGTGTTCGTCTATCCGCCATTTTATAGAGGATTTCGAGCTTAATACTATTATTGAGTGGGACCTAAAAATAAAGGCGGCTTGGTACGTTTGAAGTTATTTATTGTAATGGTACGGAGCGCGGTGTTGGGTTACGCTATTTAATACGCAAATTATCAAAAATGTAAAGAAAGTGCTGAACGGAGAAAGGATGCAATAGGTTCTCTCTGTCAATGTCAGATAAATAAAAAATAACAACTCGAAGGAAGAAAATATTCACTATTTTTATTATAATTTTATAGAACAACCTGGATATAAAGCGTTACAATTGTCTTTTGCACTGTGAGCTTTGTCAAAATCTTTATGGTTTTCTTCATCGAATTCCTTGCCTTTGGGTAATCTGTAAATAAACAGCACAATTTTAATTACTATGTAGACGTTGTACCCTGAATACAGCAGGGTAGACGGGAAACGTAGAGTAGGATTAAAGGTTAGGACACTCCTTTCACCACTTTCTGTTTGAATTTGATTCATTCCATTTTGCCTTAAATAGAGCGAGAAAATGAAAATGTTTTGAAAATAAACATTTTGTTGATTAAAATTATATTCTTGTACGAATTGAATTGAATTAATATTACTGAATTATGATTATTTTGTATAACATAACCAAGAAGTTAATTGAAAATATTTTTTTTCAGTAAATTAACATTTATTCGCAATCGTTAATTCGAATATTTCTTACTAAAATTATACAGATTACAAGAAACAAATTATTAACTATTTAGTTACAACTAATACAAGCTGAGCTCTTTGGCCTATCGTGCCTCTCTATCGCTTTTTCCGCGCTATCGCTTACACACGCGGCACTCGGAACGTGACAACGAGTCATGATTTTTCATGCGTGCAGCCGGCGTTCATCGATTTATAAGACGTTATCACATCAACAAAAAAAATATTTTTATAATATTACATAACTTTTTTATATGCATAGGTCTACACAATCAATAACACTGTACCACTGTGTCACAAACGCATATTTAATTAAACTAAAACATATTAATAAAAAACAGCTTCACGCTGTATCCCGCACATAGCAGGGAAAGGGAACACTCCGTTCCTCACTGCTGAATTCTGGAGGCATTGCGCGTTCTATGGCAGAACTCAACGACGCGCTTAGCCTCGACACCAGAGCGAAGAAATTTAAGTAAATATTTCATCTCCTCGAGTGAGGATCGAACCCACAACCAGTCAGTTTTACCGCCACACCACGACTGGCCTCAAAAGTTGAGTTGAGGCTAAAACATATTAAATAGTCACAAAGGCAACCTATGTCGAACAATGGTGAACATTCGAGAAATTCAACGCTACTTACGTAAAGACAACGCGCAGAAGCTCCTCGAGGAATGCACCTTGTCTAGAAATCCTTGCCGTTTCGCATAGTTTGTGAAGAACGCACTGTCGGCCGTCCCCGCCGAGACTGGATGGGAACAGGTGTCGGTGGATATAAGGAATTTTTAATACTTCGACCGCATTTTATTGGTATGTTTTAAAATACGCTTTTGTAGGTATTATGTGGTTTAAAAAGTTTTCTAGTTGAATAAGTTTTGTAGGAAGATTAAATTTCTTAAGAATTGGCTGTATAGCCAGTTTGTATAAACTGCCTGAGTTTAGAGTAGGCAAAGGCAACTAACAGTGTTAAGACGATCTGTTTTCCACTATTCATCCTATTTTGCCAAACAACACTTTGTTACCAAAATGTAATAAATAGTCCACTACAAAATTTTATGAAATTGAATAAACAGGAAAAGAGCTCCAATGTAATGTATCTTAAACTATTAACCTATATTTATTTACGTTTTTTTAGTTTTACGCTGTATGTCGCTAATAGGTAGGGGGAACCGAGTGTTAACACTTCCTGTTTCCATTCAGATTTCCGTTCCCCTCTTTCTGCCGAATGCTGGAGGTATTGCGCGTTGAGTGGTGAAACTCAAAACCACGCTTTACCTAGTTACCCGAGCGAGAAAATAAAAATATTATATATTTAATTTCTTTGAGTGGGAATTGAACCCACAACCTGTCGCGTTTACAGTCACACGAGTCTCCTGTGCCATGATTGACCTTGAATAAAGCTTCCTTCATAGTTCTTATTATAATACTATAGGAATAAATAAACTCAGAGCTTTTACAAGAGCAACTGTTGAATTTAACGCCTGGTTCTTCTCAGAAATGCATTCTGAGTCGGTGACATCTTCTTTACGAACTGACAACACTGGCTTTTCTTAATTAAAATGTCAAGAAAGATCTTATTTAGATATAAAACAAGATGTTATTTACTTTAAGAAATACATTAAAGCTCAGTTGGTGCATTCGAGTCCTATAGAGGTATAAAATTTGGACAAGCGCGAGTCGGATTCACCCACCGGGGATTCCGTACAAAAGCTCAAGCGTAGCTTAGCTAGAGCCCTTTCATCTGATACCTCACTTGATGTCTGCTACATCAATTTAATACCAAATTACGTTTATTGCACGCTTGTTCAGCCTATTAACCACATTAACAACAAATGTTTCACATTTTTTTCTAAACTAGTATTACCTTTAGATGTTAGCTGCCAAATTTAATTTAATAATTATAAGTCAACTGGAAGTAAATTACTAATTTTGTTTTTTTTTTTTATGGAAAAGACACGGCAAACGAGCGTGCGGGTCACCTGATGGT
>DWAN01002760.1:0-14536 GCA_018230445.1 Heliconius hewitsoni | reverse complement strand
CACCAGAGCGAAGAAATGGAAATATAAATTTAGCCAGTCGGTTTTGCAGTCACACTTTGTGCCGCTGCGCTAAGACTGGCCTCAAACTTATTATCTGTTGCATAAAATAATTTATGATAATAATAATAACTTTATAATTTTAACGTTTCACACTTTTAGAGAGGTGATCGTCTTCGACCAGAAGATCAAGTTCTAATGAGAGCTCTCCGAGATTTCAATATACCTAAAATAGTGACAGATGATATGCCAGTGTTTATGGGACTTATTGGGGACTTATTCCCCGCACTCGATGTGCCGCGAAAACGTGATTTAGATTTTGAGAAAAAGCTTTTTGATGGTGCTGTATCTATGAAACTTCAACCAGAGCCTGGTTTCATTTTAAAGGTTAAAATTAAAAATCGGTTAAATGCTAAATATTTTCTTATGATGATCATTCTAAGCAGGCTTGTCTATTTCAGATGGTGCAATTGGTAGAATTATTTGCGGTCCGACATTCAGTATTCATCAACGGATTTGCAGGTACTGGCAAATCAATGGTATGGCAATGTTTACATAGAACTTATCAAATGTTAAAAATGAAACCATATTACAATGATTTGGATCCAAAAGCAGTAACGAATGATGAGCTTTTTGGTATTATAAATCCGGCTACAAGAGAATGGAAAGACGGACTCTTTTCAACCATTATGAGAGATATGGCGAACATGCCAGGTGACGGTCCTAAATGGATTGTGCTCGATGGTGATATTGACCCGATGTGGATTGAAAGTTTGAACACTTTGATGGATGATAATAAGGTGATAATAATGATGGATGATAATTTAATAATTGTAAAATAATTACAAATTTTTTGAGCTTCCAATAAAATTAATGGGTATAATTAGTATTATGTAACAAAAATTAAAAGGTATCGTGGCGCAACTCTCAATTTTTTTTTGTAGGTACTTACGTTAGCAAGTAATGAGAGAATTGCTTTAACAAAATCTATGAGGCTATTGTTTGAAATAGCAACTTTGCGGACCGCAACACCTGCTACTGTATCTCGCGCTGGAATTTTATATATCAATCCTCAAGATTTAGGATGGAATCCGTAAGTCGTTTATACGTTTAAGTTTATTTTATTCAACAAATTCGATTATTTCTTACAACATATAAAATAATAACTTAGTTTAATTTTCTGAAAAGGTTTGTAGCTTCGTGGATAGAAACGACACGTGATGATGAATCAGAGAAAGCGATGTTGACGGTATTATTTGATAAGTACATTCCTTCATTATTGGAATCTTGCAAGAAATACAAGCGCATCACCCCGTTAAGCGAACTGCAACAAATACAGTTAACTTGCTATTTATTGGAATGTTTTCTCAATAAGAGTTTACTACCTAGTGATTGTCCAAAAGAATGGTAACATTTATTAAGTATATTAATCATATTCAAGCTTGCTACATTTTTTGTTTTATTTTGCAAATATTTATTAATTCATTACTGAGCATTGAAATATGGTTATGGATAAAATTGTTGATAAATGATTATCTGCTAATTATTTTGAAATTCGTTTTTCCCATATAATTAATATTTTGACAAAGCTAAAATAATATCAAAAATTGAAACATTTGGTATATAAAAAAAAATATAATTAAAAAATTTAATTAATTACAGTAATACTTTAATATAATCATTATATTGTTTCAAGGTACGAAATTTATTTTGTCTTTTGCATTGTATGGGGCTTTGGCTCTGGACTTTTCCAAGACCAGCTTGTGGATTGGCGAAATGAATTCAGCAAGTGGTTCTGTAACGAATTCAAACAAATTAAATTCCCATCTACCGGAAATGTGTTTGGATTTTTCATAGATCCTGAGACAAAGAAGTTTTTACCATGGGCGGAGAAGGTTCAATCTTTTGAGTTGGATCCTGATATCCCGTTACAGGTAATCAAAAATTGCTTAAATTAAACAAATCTCAAAAAGATTTATGTACTAATAAGAAAACAATTAAAACTATTTCTTGCTTGAATTAATGTGTAACTAACGTTTAAACTATATATTTACTAAAGAATTTCGTTGGTACTAGCGGACCCGTGCGGGTACGCTCGCTTGAAATATACGAATGTTTATTTAAGTGTATTCTCGCCCACAGAGGGTTCTGTACCCATTTCAGGCTTTTAAATTTGCGGGCGTAAACACTTTTTTAGTATGAAATGAACAAATATTTTTTTACTTTTCGGATTTTTTTCCATTTATTTGTATTGTAAAACTACGTCCTAAATTTCGTAGCTTTAGGGTATGGAACTATAGTTACTAGGTAACTATGGGAAGTACATTATAATTCTAATTTTGGTTTTAATTAATTGACATTGGCATTGGTATTTCATATAAAATGAATTAAAAACGATACATAAATGTTCCTATTTTTATTACTGCGTTGTATTAAAAGCTTAATGTATACGCTCCAAAGAACTATAAACCTGAATATCTAATATTAATTTCAAATTGATACTACAACGTAATCTCAAGCAAATGATCTTGACAGAAGGAAAACCGGACAAAAAAAATGATCCTTAAATGATCATCCGGGTTTTTTTGCCAAAAATGGATAAATTATGTTAGTTTGCTTACGCATTAAATAAATCGTAATTTAAGTAATTTAAGAATTGTTTTGTATTTCGTATTTAATAGAAAAATACTAATATAATAACTAAACAGTTATTTCACATCTGTCTAGGTAAACCGTAACTGCACGCACACTGCATACGTACTCGTAGTTTTTTCACATAAATACCGATTCTGCAAAAAAAACCCAGTTAAAACATAGATTATCAGGGTGAAAGCATCTGCGCTCCTTTTACGAGAGCAGCATATAAGACGAAACTTTTTAACTTCAAAAAATTTATCATTTGATATATTACTCAACAGTTTAGGCGTGGGATTTTTTTTTATTTCAAGATTTTTCCATACTATATTACGTGTAACGCAGTTACGAAGAGATACCAATAGCGTAATCACCTATTACTACAAAAATACTACTAAACGTTGTCGATCTGCTACTTTCATTCTTAAAAAAATACACCAGAACGAGGAAAGGTATCTCTCGTACTATTTTACGCGAGTCAATCACACCGCCAATCCATACGACTAGATTTCGTGAATGAGGTGTGTGCGGCATTGGCGCTTTTATAGGTTTGTGTTTGTGTGCGTTATTCTTGACAAATAGCGTTATATTTTACAACGATAATTTTATTATTTATTTTGTTTGAAAAATCACTTTTCATTTTTGGCAAAATCTTTTTTGTTTTAATTGTATTTAAATTAGTAAAATTTAATTGTTAAAACTGTGGTTTCATTTAAAGTGGTGATGATAAAAACACATTATACTGCTCTACAAATCTAGAAATTTCAAGCACTACGTGGCTGTTTGAGAGAGTGTCAACTTACATTGGAAAATTCTAAATCTTGAAATCTCGGTCTATATTATAATTATAAAACCTAGAGTTTTTTTGTATCATCATACAGATAATAATTTATAAACAATTTCAAATAACAAAACCTAGAAAACTAAACATTTGGCCAATTCTAACAGTTGTATAAAATAACTCTTGTAGAAAGTAGCAAGTTTGTCGAACAACATACTTTTAGTATTAAAGACGCTTCAAGTTCAACTTCAATCAGAAGTAAGGGCTCTGGCTATAAGCAAAGCTTGAATTTCAGAAACGTCTAGACAACTTCAATTTTTGTACGGAACCCTAGGTGCGCGAGCCCGACTCGCGCTTGTCCGGTTTTTTTATTAAATAATAATCAATGAATTACAAATATTTTTTACAGTCATGCTTAGTATCGACCTCTGAAACGACTCGTATTCGATTTTTCATGGATTTATTAATCGGAAAACAAAAACCAGTAATGTTAGTTGGCAGCGCCGGCAGCGGCAAGACCGTCAGCGTCGCCTCTAAACTCAATTCACTATCTGAGAATTTTGCTATTACCAATGTACCGCTTAATTTTTATACTACATCAGGTCAGTTAATTATAAATTAACTTTTAAAAGGGAAAAAAATATCTCGAATATCTTTTTGTACATATAAAATAAATATCGTAGAATAAGTTAAGTATGAACTTACTCATACTCATAAAAGTAAATAACTCATTAATGTAATCAAATGATTTAATATTCATAGAGATAATAATTTATATTTACTGTAGAGTTAGAAATTCTATTGATTTCTAATTCTTTTACTAGAAATGATTCAAAAAGTACTGGAGAAGCCATTAGAAAAGAAATCTGGTCATAACTTTGGTCCACCGGGAAGTAAATTTATGATATATTTTGTGGACGATCTGAACATGCCAGAGGTCGATTTGTACGGCACGGTACAGCCTCATACTCTTATCAGACAGTTTATGGATTATCGACATTGGTGAGATAAGACTTCCAAGTTTAATAGATCTATTCTTTTCTATCTATGTATCTACACGTGTTTTAATATTTTATTAATTTATGATTATGGTTTTTTAGGTATGATAGGCAAAAGCTCAGTCTCAAAGATATTTCTAATTGCATGTTTGTGTCATGCATGAACCCTACTGCTGGTTCCTTTACAATTGACCCTCGACTACAAAGACATTTTTGCACTTTTGCAGTAAGGTAATGTAATTCATGGTATTTACTAAATCACATTTAATATATTTAAAAGAAATTTGAAAGAATTGAAGAATTTTGAAGAAGCAAATGTACTATTAAGTTAATAATGCTACATTTTACAATTTACATTTCACATTTATTTATAAATAGCGACCCACACGCGGTTTCACATCCTTAAAATTATTGTTACATTATACCCAAACTATACAATTTTCATATTACTAAGACTTTTCTTTCAGCTTCCCTGGATTGGATGCATGTTTCCATATCTACAAGCAAATTCTTTCTCAGCATTTAGCTAATCCATTGAACAAATTCAATATCACCGTTCAGCGTTATGGAGAGTCACTTGTGAACGCGGCGCTTGCACTTCATAATAAGCTTGCGTCCACCTTTTTACCTACTGCTATTAAATTCCACTACATTTTTAATTTACGTGACCTGTCCAACATATTTCAGGTCAGTATTGAATTAGTGACTGAGAGTTGAAAGTGGAATTTTTTTTTTAAATTCATACTCAGTGAGTCCATCGTGGCAGAATGGGACAGCGTTTTACGATGAATACGATAGCTTTTATTTCTCTGTTCTGGTAAGACAAACCGGTGAGTTCTGCTGCTCAATCCCCAATATCCACTCTGCTATGAGCGACATAATGTATAAGTGGAGAAAATCTGAATTCAGTGCTATTATAGAGGAAATACTTAAGCATTATTCATTAACATGAAATTTACTATTTATAATATTTTTATAATTTTTGTAATGTCCACAGGGCATGTTGTTTACGACGGGTGACGCTATAAAAGCCCAATCAGAGCTCATACGGCTGTGGATGCACGAAGCCACACGCGTCTATTCTGACAAGTTGGTGGACCCTGTAGACAATGAGAATTTTAACAAGCTAATTATGGATGTCATTAAAAAAAATTGTGAGGTAAAAAAAGTTGACTGTGCTTAAGAATCAGTGCCTCTTTTAAAATAATTGAAAAAAAATGTGATTTATGAATTATTTTCTTTATATTATAATGTTGATTTCAAAACAATTTATTTTTCTTAACTAGGATTTTGATGAAAATGTAGTATTTGAGAAGCCGTTAATCTACTGCCACTTCGCGGAAGGTATCGGGGATCCGAAATACTTCCCAATCAGAGATTGGCCCCATATAAAGCGCTTACTTGATGAATCTCTCTCGTCGTATAACGATCTCGTTGCTACTATGAACCTTGTGTTGTTTGAAGATGCTATGAATCATATTTGCCGGTAAATTTTCTAATATCTCGCTGTCCTATGTCATATAGAAATTTGATAAAAGTGGAAATGTTATAATATATATTAAGAACAATACAAGCTCTGATGAATGCTCGTGAATTTAATTTCTCGCTGGATTCCACATATAATTGGTACAGAACCCAGTGTTAAAGCACTTCCTTACCTACTCATTTTTATCCACGCTTTGAGTTTGGAGTGATAAAACTCAATGCCCCGTTTTATCTTCTTATCAGAGCGTGAAAATGAAAATAATTAAATCCTCCGATTGGGGATAGAACATATTATCGTCGCAATTATAGTCGGACGCTGTGACATTGCGTTACGATGGCCTCTAAATACGTTTTACTTTTTTAGGATTAACCGTATCCTAGAGGCTCCGCGAGGTAACGCGCTGTTGGTGGGCGTGGGAGGGTCTGGCAAGCAGTCTTTGTCGCGACTGTCCGCATTCATATCGTCACTTGAGGTTTTCCAGATACAGCTAAGAAAGGGATATAGCATGAATGACCTTAAAGTTGATTTAGGTAAGGATAGAGAAAAATTTGCTCCACAGTACGGTCGATGAGTCGTAACCGCCCTGAAATTAGAATTTCAGAACTTTTGCGCATTGTTCACTCAAGACGAAAAAAATCAAATCAAATCTGCACAGCCGTTTATAATTAACTTCAGGGTGTCTACGGCAAGTCAAACTATTGTATCTATGGATTTTATATTCAATACCTACACCTATCTATTTCTTATTCAAAACAGCCGGACTAAATATAAAAGCTGGACTAAAGAACATCGGCAATATGTTCTTGATGACGGACGCCCAGGTTGCGGACGAACGTTTCTTGGTACTTATCAATGACTTGCTGGCGTCCGGAGAGATACCCGAGTTGTTTGCCGACGATGAAATTGAAAATATTATTAATGGAGTCCGAGGAGAGGTAATATTGTTAAAGAATATTATATTTGCTCAAATACTTATAAATATTTCGTATGGCACTTTGCTTTTTGGTCTTCTGATGACAACATTATGAACCCTTTAAAGTAGACAATACAATAATGTAATTACTTTTTCTGTTTGTATAAATATAATATTTTTTGATAATTATTATTATTTGGCTGTAGACAAAAGCATCGGGTGTTCAAGACACACGCGAAAACTGTTGGCGTTTTTTCATCAACAGAGTGCGGACCATGTTAAAGGTAAAATATAAATATAATTAATATTAATGTAATTATTCAATATTATCAAAACGGTGGCTATTAATAATCTTGATGAATCAATATGGACGTCCATATACTTTTATGGAAGAAATTGTGATGGTGATAGATTATTAAGAATAGCTGTGTTTATGTTTAGTTTAGGCTATTAGTTAACATTTATTACACAATCTTTTAAAGGTGGTATTATGCTTTTCTCCTGTCGGCGCTACATTGCGAGTTCGAGCTCGAAAATTTCCATCCATTGTAAATTGTACATCTATTAATTGGTTCCATGAATGGCCTCGAGAGGCTTTGCGTTCTGTGTCTAAGAGATTCATTTCTGAAGTAGAATCTTTGCCTGTAAGTGTTTACTATCATAAAATGTGTTATTTTAAATAAGGTTTGTCAATATTAATAAGAATACTTAAATTTGTAGCCATTCCTTGTTGATCCAGTGTCAAATTTCATGTCACATGTTCATCAAAGTGTGAATCAAATGTCTGCAGTTTATTTTCAAAATGAACGCCGTTATAATTATACGACACCAAAAACGTTCCTTGAACAAATATCATTGTACGGAAAGCTACTTAACGAGAAGAGTAAGAATTTAACAATGATGATTTATAGATTAGAGAACGGTTTAGAGAAATTAGCCTCCTGTGCAGCAGACGTGGCCGTATTGAAGGTACCCCTATTATTTACTATCAATGATTTATTACATTAGTTTAAATTTAGTTACTTAATTTTGTTATTTTTTAAGGTCACGTTAGCGGAACAGGAACAAATATTAAAAGTTAAAAATAAAGCTGCCGAAGAACTAATTGAAGTTGTTGGTGCCGAAAGCGAAAAAGTGTCAAAAGAAAAGGCGTTTGGTAATTTTTAAGTCGTGTACAAAATAAGACATTATTAGAAAAGTCATGCCCTTAATTATTTCATTTCTTAATTTTTTTATAGCTGCGGAAGAAGAGAAGAAAGTCAAAGTTATTGAAGAGGATGTCACAATAAAAGCTAAAATTTGTGCAGATGATCTTGCAAAAGCAGAACCAGCACTCATTGCGGCTCAAGAAGCTTTAAATACTTTGAATAAGAATAACTTAACTGAGCTAAAGTCTTTTGGATCTCCACCAGATGCTGTAGTCAATGTTACAGCTGCTGTACTCGTATTGTTCTCTAAAAAAGGAAAGATACCTAAAGATAGATCATGGAAAGCTTGTAAGGTTATTATCGAAAAAATAATATTATTATTTTGAATAAAATAAAATCTTATTTATTTTCATAAATTATTTATTTAAATATTTTTTTAGCTTATGATGGCTAAAGTTGATCAGTTTCTGTATGACTTAGTGTACTACGACAAGGAAAATATCCATCCGGACGTAATTAAGGTAAAAACTCTCTTACTTTAATTCTTTAACAGAACATTAACATTTTATGTATTTTTTGCACACATTTATTAGCATCATTTATTTATCACTATATATTAACATCATCTATTTCCATTCTTCCGATGTGCTAGAAATTTTACAATACAACACTATCATAAAATTAACCAAATCCTCCGGCTATTACCACCTGGATTGGTCTGGTAAAAATGACAAGACGCGGCGTTTAGTTCCCTCACTCACTAGAAGATTTATTAATTGAAACAGGCCGTCCAGCCGTACATCAAGAACCCAGAATTTAACGCGGAGTTCATAATGTCGAAGTCGGCGGCGGCGGCGGGGCTGTGCGCGTGGGTCATCAACATCGTGAAGTTCTACGACGTGTACGTGGTCGTGGAACCCAAGCGCCGCGCCCTTAACGCCGCAAACGCAGAACTGCAGGCCGCTAGAGATAAATTGGCATTCCTCACTGATCAGATTAAGGTGTTGCTTTATTATTAACTGTGTATTTGACTAGAGAGACAAGACTACTTTATATAAAAATATTATTTGTAAATTATATAAACTAATGAATATCACTAGTTATGTTTGGCTTGCGTGGATTTGGTATATTTAAGTACATGACAAAAAATTACCTTTAATGCTAACTAAAAATTATGCGTTATGCTTTCCTCATTATTATGGTTATGGTATAGAAAAAGTAGAAACATTAACCTCCTTTGCACCACACAGTCGAGAATAAATAGTTTTAAAATTTCAATGAAGGATTAACACACAAATTCTTTAGCTTTATTATAATTATGATAGATGATAAAAAAATTACAATAAAACTGATTAACTTACAAAATTTGAACATTCGGTTTTGCTTGGTATCTATCTATATTCTTGCAAAGTGTTTTAATTATATTTTTTTTATTATTAAGAAAATTTTTATTGTAGGAACTGGAAGAAAAATTAGAAGTGTTACTGAAAGCTTTCCAAGAAGCTGTTAATGAAAAGATGAAGTGCCAAGCTGAGGCCGACGCCACTAATTCTACCATTGATTTAGCCAATAGACTCGTAAATGGGTTGGCATCTGAAAAAGTGAGGTTAGTATAATATATTTACTTCACGCTGCATCCCGCACATAGCAGTGGACCTGGGAATTTAGTGTTAAGACAATTCGTTCCCCATTTTACGACGAATTGTCTTTTACTTGATTTATTAATTGTAATTAACATTCAACAGATGGTCAGCGACAGTAGTGAATCTGAAGGAGTCAGGAGTGATGTTGCCCGGCGACGTCCTCGTGGTGACGGCATTCATATCGTACGTGGGTTGCTTCACGCGCAGATATCGCTTGCTTCTCATTGATGAAGATTGGGTCCCTACTCTTGCGAAAACTGATGTAATAATAATAATAATTTGTTGCAAAAATTAAAAAAAGTACAGTTCATTATAATAATTAAAGATCAAAAAAATATCCAATGGCTGCCTTATGATAAAAGCGATTTCCTACAGGCAATAAAAGATAAAAGGATTAATTTCATAAAAGATGATTAGTTTTTTGGTTTTTTTTATGAATTCAATATTATTTATTATAAAAATAATTTCTGTTTAAATATTTATAAGATTTTCTTTTTCATACTTTGATATTTTTGTTATAATTTAAACATATATTATAACAGCCAAAAATTGAAACAACAGAAGGTCTTGAGCCACTATCAATGTTGACTGATGATGCACAAATAGCTTCGTGGAATAACGAAGGCTTGCCAACGGACACTATGAGTACGGAAAATGCTACTATTCTGACTAACTCAGCAAGGTGGCCGCTCATGATTGATCCGCAACTGTACGTATTAGATTTTATAGATTAATTATAGATTAATAGTATTATTATTAGAGATAAAGATTACGAGCCTAGTGTGTAGTTCTAAAATTGTAATAATATAAAAGTGATAAACAAATTAAATCCACTCATCCTTGAGTAAACGTGTTTTTTGTGGTATTTATTCAGCAAATCCATTTATGGCAATATTTTTATTTAGCAGTTAATTAAACTTTAAGTTAGGATAGGGCACATTCTAAGAAATCACCAACATACACGTGGGAAAATATAAAGGAAATGTTTATCTAATCCAGCCAAGGTATAAAATGGATTAAGTCGCGTTACGGTGATTCGTTGGTGGTAATAAGACTAACACAGCGCAATTATCTCGACCGCATCGAGCGCGCCGTCAGCAACGGCAACGTGGTGCTGCTCGAGAACATCGGCGAGACCGTCGACGCCGTACTCGAGCCTCTACTGGGACGGGTGTTGATTAGAAAGGGGAAAGTATTGAAAGTAAGCCTTAGGTGGTAGTTTGTTGTTGTAGTGGAAGATTTGTTATTTCATTAGCAAATATTTTTTTACTTATTAACAAGGAGTGAAATAATGACACACAGGAGTTAAAGTAGATGACTCAAATGTGAATTGCTCAGTTTTAATCATAAGTTACTACTCTGAAAAAAGAGTGTGAAAATCTAACCCTGATTGCTCGCATTCGAAACAAAGGCACTATAGATCTAGTATTTGAAATAAGGAGATATACAGAATGGCAGGTACTAGGGAGGATGTCAAGGTGAGAATAAAGAAGAACGTTCTTACTTGGTTTCGGCATGTCGAACGAATGAGTAATGAAAGAATGGCAAAAAATATTGATATAGAGCATGTACGAAGAGGTTGATGACAGTACAGTTGTATTCATTCCTCAGATTGAGTATCGAACCCACAACCGTCGTTGTCGTACAGTCATACGCTATACAGTTGCGCCACGACGTCCTTCTCACATATTTTTGCGATATATCACATCACGTTAATCGTTTCAAAGTAACTCCCCCTGCGGCCACTTACTTATATTAAGGGCTAGTGAGTAGATATAAAGGAACTCTTTTTCAATTTGTTTTCAGATTGGGGACCGAGAAATTGATTATCATCCTAATTTCCGACTAATTATTCAGACTAAACTAGCTAATCCCCATTATCAGCCTGAAATGCAGGCACAATGTACTTTAATAAACTTCACTGTCACCAGAGATGGGTGAGCGTTTTTATATGTAAAAATGCTTTTCAATCATATAATTATTTTTTTATTTATAATTAGAGGTTTAAGGCTCTAAAACTGATTTGAATATTTACGTAGCTTATTATATAAATTGTTATATATGAAAATATGTTTTTATAATAATTTGTAAAGCCTTGAAGAACAATTATTGGGAGAAGTTGTAAAATGCGAGAGGCCAGACCTAGAAACACTGAGATCCGGACTCACTAAGCAACAAAACGATTTCAAAATTACACTAAAAAGCCTCGAGGATGATTTGCTTAAACGTTTATCTTCTGCCGGACCGGATATATTAAGTGATTCCGCTTTAGTTATAAACTTGGAGACCACGAAGAAAACAGCTGCTGATATCGAAGTTAAAGTGGAAGAGGGAAAAGTTACATCTGTTAAGATTGATGAAGCACGTGAAAGATATAGGCGAGTGTTAAATTACATATAGATAGAATATCAAACAATAATTGTTAAGTATTTTCTAAATTGATACTACTTTTTGCACAATATAGAAAAACGCATCATCCTGGTTTGCGCAAAAAAAAGGTTTTAGTTTGTGTAATATAAATGCATAGATTAAGATTTGTAGTAAATTATATCGAATTAATATCAATTAAAGTACCGCTGTAAATACTTAAACGTTAAAATAACAAAAATAATGTGGTCCAGAAACGTTAAATAAATTCCACATTGTAAATTACATTTGTTTTACATTGTTTATAAAATTTTATATATTGTCAACAGGCGTGCAGCAACTCGCGCGTCAATACTTTACTTTATATTGAACGATCTATACAAAATAAACCCAATGTACCAGTTCTCTCTCAAGGCGTACAGCGTTGTGTTCAAAGACGCTCTTCTAAAAGCCGAACCATCTGATGAATTGGACATAAGAGTGGCAAATTTATTAGACAGCATTACTTTTGCCGTATTTGTGTATACTAGTAGAGGGTTATTTGAACAAGATAAATTGGTGTTCTTGTTCCTCATCACGTTGCAGGTTCGTTTTTGTCTTGAATTCTAATATATTGCATGATGTGTTAGTTTAAAGTATTATGGTATACCATAGGATTTTTGTACTTGGTGTATAGTGTACGATAACGACTGAATATACTTATTACTTATGTTAGCTGATATTTCTTATCTCTATATACCCTTAAATAAAACTATTTTAACTTAATATCCTAATAGCATATCTAATTACATTTTTTTGTTGTTAATTAAATCTTACTTTATTTTAATACCATATGAGCTAAACATATAGAATTTTACTGTATTTACTATAATGATTCTTCTTTCATTATCAGGTTCTTCAAGTAGAAGGTAAAATAGACCCGAGAGAACTAGATTTCTTACTAAAATACGCGGTAGCTCCAGCAAATTCTCCATATGTATGGTTGTCCAATAACTCGTGGGGAGGGATCGTGGCGCTCGCCAAGATGGATGCCTTTGAAAACTTAGACAAAGATATAGAAGGAGCCACAAAAAGGTAGTTAAAAATAATAATATATCAAAATTACGACAAAATAACATATTATAAACATAAACCTTTTAATATATTCAGTGGCTGAGGTACCAGCAATCTCGATAGGCTAAAGTTTAGGACGATAAAATTTAAGGGGCCGCTTTGCGGGGCCAATTTCTTTTTTGCCCCTTCATAGATTTTTTTTAGTGCTTTTGAGATATCTATTAATGTTTATCAATTATATATTATTTGTAAGATATATTATTTTGCTCTGAAATGCTTAAAATATACCAAATTAGATATTTCTTAAAGTAGTGTACACCATCCCAAACTCCCTATCATCAGATATAAAGTATTGTATGTATTGGAAACTAGTATAACTCTTTATCATAGATTATAATATGATATAGAAAAAGGTGATTCAAATATCTGGACACTCTTAGGAATTATATTTTACCCAAAGATTATAATAATTTAAAAAACAGAAAGATGTAAAAAAATTACGTGGTTAGAGGTAGTGATTATAGTTAAAATAATAATAATGCATAAAAAATATTTACTTGATTTTTGCTAGATGGCAAAAATATACGGACGGAGAAGCGCCGGAGCGAGACAAATTGCCCGGCGAGTGGAAGAATAAGTCGTCATTGCAGCGGTTGTGCATACTGCGAGCGCTCAGGCCCGATAGAATGTCATATGCTTCAGGGTATAAATAAAATATATTTTTTTTATTTCGCCTTATTCCTCATATAGTAGGTTAAGAGAGAGAACCTTGTGTTAAAACAACTTGTTTGTGCCCGAATTCTTGAAGTGAAAATAATTCTTTCTCTGGCCGAATCAACAACTAGCAAGTTTTTAATTGGACACTTTTTCGCTTCACAATGGCATTTATATAAGAATTTAAATAAAACACAAATAGATATTAAAAGAACAATAAAGGAATTTAACCTTCGTTTACGATAACATATCCGAGCTTTGAGGCGCTTTGATAACTATTAGGCGCTATTGACAATTGAAATGTACTACAATAATTATTATTCTCTAATTTAATCGTTTTGACAACCTCATTGATTAGGTAAAATATTATTTTTTTTTTATTTGAAAATTAAGTTACAACTGTTTCTTATTGTAGTATCAATACTTTTTGTAAAAAAAAATAGTATAATTCTACAACATAACAATAATTCAAAATGAGTTGCATTTTTTTTATTTAAAGGAGGCTGAAACGATTGCATACATTCTTGGGCCTAAAATGGAAAGAGATGAAAATGATATGATTTATTAGATTCAGATACAATATTCCCTCCCTGAAAAGTTTGGGCAATCTGAGTACTGAGTTTATCAGATTTGGTAAAAGTGAGGCTATCTTTTAATCAATTCAAAATGGATTTATTTCAGATTTTTTAGTATTTAATTGACATTTTCTTTATTTATACTGTAATTATATGCACTAATAAGCGCGACAAATTACTTAGACTTAATTAAAGTGAAAAAATATTTTATTTTCGTAGTACTGTAA
>DWAN01002759.1:0-14537 GCA_018230445.1 Heliconius hewitsoni | reverse complement strand
TATATATATATATATATATATATATATATATATATATATATATATTAGTTTTAATGTATATTATTCGAGGCAAAGCGCGATGTTGAGTTCACGCCACTCATCACGCAATGTCTTCGGAATTCGGCGGAAAATGTGAAACAGAGTGTCTTAACTGTAGCCCCCCTCTGCCTCCCATGCTGTGTGCGAAATACACCGTGAAACTGAAAAAATATATATAAATTAGTACAACCCGTATTAACGACATCGAAGCAAAAATGGCACACAATTTACTTTAAAGTATATATATAGCATTAATATTAATAATTATACAAAGCACAACAGATGAAGAAGATTTTTTTCTATTTATAATTGCAATATACAGTAGAAGCGTTGAAAAAATAGGTCAAGTGCGAGTCGAACACGAACAACTTACGAATGTTAGCCAGCACTTATCACTTATTTAGTATTAAATTAAGTGAAAATAGATAATTTTTATTTGTAAATAAACATGAGACTGATTCTTCAGGTTCAATCCTACTCTCATTTGAAAAGCTTTTTTTGTTACCAAATAAACACAAGCTTTGAGTTCTGAGTATATGAAATTACTTTTATTACTTAGAAACTTGAGAAAGAGTCTAGACAAATGAACAGACAGAAAACAAATGATTTTGTACAGGATTAATTTTTATAGGTACCTACCTAAAAAATAGACGTTCATCTGTTTTTAGTTTACCGTGCCTTTGACTAAAAATTTAATCTATAAAATATATAAAACTTGTTAAATATCTAGAGACTTGTTTAATATCTAGAGACTAATTGTCTCTTGGAAATAACTTTGTCTAGACTGTCTCCACCACTGCCTGTATTGATATTAAATGTGATATCATATTAAAATTGAAGAACTTTCTAAGTTTATTGTGGTAAATACTCGAGATAATAAGAAAATACTGGGTTGGAAATGGAGCTCGCTCAGATAAGTTAATTTCACTTAGATTTTTATTAGCTTTATGTACCCTTACCTGGTGGTTGGTAAATCGTAGGTTCGCCGGTAAGAACATAGTGTTAAACCACTAGTTCCATTTGTTTCCAGTTCAGGCTCAATATGAAGCGGTTCAGTAATTCTTGAGATTTGGGTATCATATGGGATATGCGACATTTTTCTTCGTTAGATCTCTTTGCCATTCTAAAAATAATTTATGTTTATTTATTAGCCGAAAATAAATTATGTTATTATTACTATTTATAATATTTTATATACAATCAATCCCTTGAAAATCGAATCAAAACCTAGCACGTCTATATCTTAGGCGTCTATACCGAGACACTCTCCTACCTTAACGGACTATTACTTAGATTTATACACTAAATTAAACTAACTTTCCGAATCGTAGTTGCAATTATTCAAAACCATCGGATTATTAGAACTAAGAACTAAGTTAGTTAATATAATATACCCGGATTACTGAGTCGACTGTATTTTGAGGAATTTGATAATCTGAATTGCAAATTGCGTTTGATTGGCTTTTAGTGACAATTTTCTCTGTGTTAATTAAAAATTATGAAGATATTTTTTTAGCCTCTGCGCCGAGCTGCTGCGCCAAGTCGGCTTCATAAAATGGTAAATAAAACTAAATGTCCATATTATTATTCTACTGCACTATGCAAAGTACCGTTATGTTGTATAATATTGGATCGACTGTTAATCGTAATAAACTATTGAACCCCTGACTCTCTTGATGATGACTATGGGCTTGACTACTCATAGTCATCATCATCATCGTCATCATCATCTATTTTATTTTAGTGAAAAAATAAATTTGAAAATACTAAAATAACACTTAACGAACGGAATGTTGAGCGATTAGGTTCCCTATACCTACCATTAGCGTGACGCTGAAAAAAAAATTCTAATCTTATTAGTAAAGAAATTCGGCTACTGCAACGTTGTGGGAAGCGTTAGACTGTAAAAGGGATGGTTGAGGGTTTGATCTCATTTCGAGGTAGTACATTACTTTCATGTCTCCACATAAATAAGGAAATAGCGCCGTTATGTTCCACCATTACCATACAATGTCTCGAAACTGGGCGGAATACGAAGAACGGAATGTCTTAACAATAAGTTCCCTCTGTCTGCACTGTTATACTAAAAAAAACTTAAAGAAAATAAAAAAAAACAATATTAAATAGTTTTCTTACAATAATTCGTCCATATTGCTAATATTTCTCAACGAACTGGCAAGTTTCTATGCAGTGTCAGTGACGAAGTGCACTCGACTGTCTGTAATTTGCATAACGCTTGCTTGGAAATTGGCCAAATTAACATGAAATTTGTTACGAATTTGAGAATTTGTTTTAACTTGGTTTTTAATTTAAATATGTTGATTTGGAGTAAAATAAATAAATATTTCTTCACCGTGTGATACACCGTGTACAACTCTGGCAACAAAAGAATTCGCGACAACAAAAAAAGCTACACGTTCTATCCTGCAAATGGCAAAATTGGCAGAAGGAACCCAGTGTTAAGTGACGTTGTTGAGCTTCGGTTCCGAACACCGGAAAGCGAAAGTGTTTTGCGGAGAGCTTGTGAAGCGAGGATATGAAACTAATTCTTTGTCCCGAGTGGAAACCTCGACCTACAACCGTCGCGTTTAGAGTCAGACGCTTTGCCGCTGCGCTACGACGGTCTCCAAAAGAACTGTCATCTTCATTTATATGGTGCATACAGTAACTACCTGATAAGACAGCGTTATTCACTGCGCGTCCATTTTATAAATATTAGGTATGGGTTAATGGAACTCAACGTCGTGTAAAATATGATCTCTACTAAAATAAGAAAACGAAACTATATTCATTCAATTTATCAGCGAACGGGAATCGAAACAACAACCGTCTTGTTAACTATTCCATACTATAAACCGGTTAAGTGTGAGTCGAATTTTCGCACCAAGGCTTCTGTACTAATTTCAGGATTGCAGGTGAACCAGAAGTAAAAGGAAATAGTAGTAAAAGTTGACAAACTTAAGTATGAGGGCATGATATGCACTCATTTTATATGAAATGAATTACAAATATAACTTTGTAATTATTTTTTTTTACCATCAAATATCCATAGTTTTTGACTTTTAGTTTTTTTGCTTAATCTGTAATATATGAAGATTCTGAGTTCACGGAAATTACCCTATAGGCATACACGGCTGTATCTTTTGATTGCTTAGAAGACTTAGAAGTTTGATTTTTTTACGATTCAAGGGACTCTAGATCTTAATATTTGATATAAATTTCAGCTGTGTACCCCCTCGCGTTCATGAGAAAAAGAATCTTGACAGAGGGACGGACGGATAACTAAAATATCCTATAAGGGTTCCGTTTTTTACTTAACGAGGAACGGAACCCTAAAAAAATAACTTTATAATTGATAATATAATCTAATCCTTTATCTTATAACACAAATCGCCTATCAAAAAATATTGGCAATATATTAAGCCAGTGCGCGGTAATCCTGCTTTAAGTAAGCGGCTTACGACTCGTGAAATGAAAATTGCAAGGATATTTCTTGTAGTTCTTATAAATAGAGCGTTTTATTTTTATTTTTTAAATCTATCGAAATACTTTGTTGATTGTGGTTGTGGGTGAATTTTTCGCGATCTCCTCTTTCTAATGTTTTATAAGTTCTTCCTTTACTGGTTTGTAGCTTTTTTATGGTGGAACCCAACGCCGCGCTTTGCTTAATGATATGAAATATTATATATATATATTGTTTTTACCTTCTATTTCATGCGTACTACATTCTCCGTTTTCCACCCAAATTCGGGATATTGAGTGACGTTACGTGACGGAACTCAACGCCGCGTTATGTTTTGCTACCGTCAAGAAATGATTTTTTAAACTCAACGCTGTACCCCACACATAGCAGGGTAGGCAAAAGAAATCAAATGTTAAGACACTTCCTTCCCATTCCCCACATTCCGCTGAATTTAAGATTATTAAAAATTAAAAATATTTCGCCCACAAACCTAATCAACAACTTATTAAAGATTTTAATTGTAAAGCAACTTGTAAAATGTATTAACAGTGGTGAATATACTGTTTCAATGTTAGTTTATATGAACGTAAAACGCCGGCGGTCAAGAAAGTTTAGTTTAGTTTATTACTATCATCTCTCTGCTTAACAAAGTAACTGGAGTTATATGCAGTTCGTGTAATGATTATGTTCTGTGTAATAATTTTCTTACAGTATAACTTTATCTTTATTTATTTTCACATATAGAAAAATAGGCCGATAAAACCAGTACAAAGCAAAGCGCAGCGTTGAGTTCCGCCGCTCAACACCTACTACTCAACTTCTCTAAAATATGGCGGTAATTCGGAAATAGAGTGTCTTAACACTAGGTACCCTCTGCCTAGCTATACGCGGGATATTATTTTGACTCACTGTTACGCAAAATTTGACATAGAATAATAAAGAGAACAAAATAAAATGTATGTAAATAGTATTCAATTTTGCCTTTATTAAGCTAATAAAAGGAACTCGATACTGAATTTACTCGTACTTAGGTCCATTGTGTTACTTGAAAGGTATTGAAAAAATCTAAAAGCATATCAATATTGTTTTGTAAATATAAATATGTAGCTTGAGTCCCGTAAATGCGACAGGTCGTGAGTTCGATTCCCAATCGAGAAATTGAAATATTTCATTATACTTAATTAGTATCTCTACCTTACATATAAGAGTAGACTAGGATAACCTAGTGTTTGAATCTCTACTCTTTACATTCTCCACTTTTGCTTTTTCTAAAGACATTCCGTGTTGAGTGTTGTAACCATCTGCAATTTTCCAGATCAAAGAATGGAAATGAAATTATTTTAAATATAAAACGTTCCACCAAATGGATTTCGAACCTGCGATCATCTTTTCTGTATTAGACACCTTCCAGTTGCACTAAGGCGTTTAGTAAACAATATTATAATATAATGCTTCTAATATTTTTAAAGTCCTTAGGAAAGAAAAAATACTCATTTAGAAAACGTATAAAAGTTTTGAACGTAGCGAGACTCGAACCCGCGCCTCCGAGAACCCTAGTCGGTTTCCAGGAGTTCGAGTAATGAGTATTAATACTAGTGTTCCAACTGTCTAAATAGCCGTGTTACAGTCGAAGTAGATAATAAGTTTGATTTCCGCGGTACGCAGAGTTTGGTCTAATAAATAACACGTTGGTTTTAATTTAAATGACCACTAGAACTACCTAAGTTTTTGGTATATATATGTCTATTTAGAGTTTAGAATCACGTATTAAAGTTGAATAAGTTAATACGGTTCTGTTTCTGTACCTATGATTGTTTAATTTTGCGTTGTTAAATGTTCTGTACTGTAATAAGTATGTGGGATCGAATTCAACTCGATGGTAAAAATTATTAATTCGTCTTGAAAGTTTCATTTAAATGTATAAAAATGTATAAAGTAGCGAAAATGTAAGATTTGTTTATTTTCATTTCTTTGGTCTGGTAACGAGACAAAGCGAGGCGTTAAGTTTCGCAAATCGCGACGCGGGTGTCTTAAAAATGGGACACAAGTGAGTAATTTTGTCAAGTATTCAAAAAAAAATTTTTAAATACTTTTCACTATACCATGGCGTTGAACAGCCGCTATATTTGATTTTTTTAATGTCACCTATCTAAGAACACTTGGCTATTGCGACAAAACTAACAATACCCCAATTAGGTTAATCCATTTAGTGGTTCTGTAGGTATGAGGTAATAAACAATACTACATACATACAAGATATATGGGAAATATGGGAAATATTTCGTGTTACTGGCGGAACTCAACGCCGCATTTTACTTGCCAGAGTTGAAAGCGAACCCACAACCATCTACGGCCTCGAAAGTACTTATTTCTACCTTCAATTTGAGTATATCACGTGCACTCCTCAGAAGTTTCCAATAGTTCCCGCAGTATTCGATAATATATATACTTCTCGATTGCAATCGTATGGTTTGTTTGTTTTAGTACAGTATAATATTGTTCTTGGGGATTCTCTTAAATATTGTTTTTGATGTATATATATAGAATTATGTCTTTTAATTGTCATGTTTTTAAATGCGGCGTAGAGCTGCGCCATTCAATATGCCTCAAGAATTTGGCAGAAAGTGGTGAACAGAGTAACGCTAGACTGTGCAGGAGACAGCGTGAAGCTAAAAAAAATTGTTAAAGAGATTTTTATTTTCGTAACATAATGCGTTGAGTGACGTTTGACGATCTTTTAATGTCTTAATGTATATACTATATTTATTTTTTATTTTAGCAAAGAGCTAAAAGATACATGTTAGCCATCTAACAATCCGTATTGACAGGTGGACAGACAGTAGGGACTCAGTAATAAAGTCTCGTTGGGACTCTTTTACAGTGAAGATACTTTGGACATTTTTACCTCCAATGGAAGAAAATAATTTTCAATTGAAGTGATTTTAAATTAATTTTCCTTTTAATTTCTCCGATATCACTCTGTTTACAGTGTTTTGTTTGACGAGACCAGGGAGGGGGAGGGAGGATTGACATTTTAAATATTTTTTATGAGAATTTTACGATATCCGGTTCAGGGTTGTTTTACTTAGGATAAAAAAAGTAAATTTTGAGGCCAGTCGTGGCGCGGGAGCACAAAGTGTGACTGTAAAATCGACTGGTTGTGGGTTCGATATCCAGTCGAGGAAATACAATATTTATTTACATTTATATTTTCATTTCTTCGCTTTGGTGTCGAGGCAAAGCGCGGCGTTGAGTTCCGTCACTCAACATGGAAATTGACACGGAGTGTTTTGAAGCTGATTTATTTAAAAAAATAATAAAAACCGCTTTATATTATGTAATATCACAAAAATGCGCAATTGGCTATCGAATTCTATGTCTAGAATTTAGTTTGTCAATCTACTGAATAACATGGCAAAAAAAGCGAAAACAAAAGAAAAAAAAACAAACTAACCATTTCTAAAGTCTACACAGACTCGTATTTTAATATTATTTTTGAATTAGTAATATACGAGAGAATGTCCAATTTTCCAATGAAAATATTTTCATAGTTTCTCTGTCTTAATTACTCTACTCTCGCAAGGTGCAAGAATCTCACAAAAGTATACCAGCGTGTTAGAGCAAAAATATAGTGGTGTTTGCTATTTTGTACTAAAATGTATTATTTTTGGTGATAAAATTTTTTTACAAGCTAATTCAGTTCTCATATTGTTGGATGTTTTGTGGGTGTATCCATTCATCTTGTATGAACCGAACTACAACATTTAAGTTTGTAATGGTTTATTTTCTATTACAAATATTTATAATATTATATATTTGAGATACATAAATTACAAAATTTCGGAATGTTTCCTTCATTAGTACTAAAAAATTTCACAAATTTCGTAAAGTTTGAAAGAAATAGGTTTGGTCGAACACTATACACTGTTCAGACCAACTTTGTTAAACGGCTGTGAATTTGGATGTTATGGGAGAAGAATGAAAGAAAAACAATTACTATAGAATTTTACTTATATGGTAAATGAGTAAATCGAATCGACAATCATCACGTATACTGGATACTATACCACTGAGCCACTATAAGAAAGTCAGTACAATACAAATTTAATCATTTAAAACTTCATACATACATACATCTGGAGCGAGGGAATGATGATAGTAACTATTTCATTTCCTCGAGTAAGAACCGAACCCATGACTGATCTCAACCACACTGTTTATTTATATATTTTTATTTAAGTTAAAATATCATTCTCTACTTTTCATCTCGTCATTATGATATTTTTTTAATTTCACGCTGTATCCCGTACATAAATACTCCATTTTCAATAAGACACTTTCGTTAAAAAATATTAAATATTTTATTCTGTCCATAGGTAATCAAACCAACAACCCTTGCGTTTACAGTCGCACGCTGGTGTTCTTACGCCATGACGGCTTCACGCTGACCTCAATTGGCATTAAATGTATAAAATGATATATAGGTAAAAATTCTGATGGCAATTTAATATTAAGATGTAAAATAGTTTTAAGATTTGCTACAATTTGTTACTGAGATTGTCCAAAAAAAGCCTTCTACTATTAAAATATAGAGTTGGTTTATAAAAGAAAAAGCAAAGTTGGCATAGTCGCGTCGTTTAAATAAAACTGACCACAGGCTATCCATTCGCAGAGCTCGTGTGTGTGCCAAAGTGCACAAGGAACTATAAAATGTGGAAAGAAAAGCATTTATTTCAGATTTTCAGGTTTTAGTGTGAATATTTATGGTTTGAACAGTTATTTGGTATGTTGGTGTTTGGATATTTGTGTGGACGTGGGATGGTTGTGGGTTCACATTGTATTTAGGATAACATTTTTATATATAACTCGCGGACTCGAGCAACTTCGCCAGATCAATGTAAATAAAAACCACCAGATCAATGTAAGGCAAACCTAGTATATACAAGTGAAGTTTTCAGCTTAAATAATCAATTCGAATATTCGGTTAGTACGGCAGTATGTCAAATATACTGACTTAGTATTTAGTGCATATAAATTTAGGTGAAATTCACGCTCAAAGGCATATCTGATAGTATTGCGTTAACTAACACCTTAGTTTCTGTATACAGAGGCAAGTTATAGGGTATATATGTTTTTTTTTTAGTTTCGTGCACTTAGCAGAGTAGTTAAAGGGAACCTGGAGACGCAGTATTAAATCACTTTACGCTCAATTTTGGAGATGCACGTAACGTGTTGAATGACGGAACTCAACCTCGCGCTTTGCCTCGTTACTGGAACGAAGAAAAGAAAATATTAAATATTTCATTTTTCGATTAGTAATCGAACGTGTGTTTAACCGGTCGCGTTTGTAGTCAAACACTTGCACCCCAGCACTACGCTTGGTCTCATGTAATCACTATTTAAGAGGACATCAAACCCATAACCATTGCATGTGACTTGATGACATTTTTAAATAACCCGCCTATTCATATATTGAAATGCCATTTACTTATAATGATCGATACATAAAATAATATACAATTTATAACACTAAATGCGTCACTTTATTGCCAACCAGACAAGTAAAATTATCTATCTATATATTAGAAATTTAATTTAACTCCCGTCCAATAAATCTTTCCCTCGATTCCCACTCAAGTGTAACCTTTTATGAAGCGTCGTTTTAACTTAAAAAAGAAATGTGGATTTTTTAATATTCGTGTTCACTTTTCCGATACAGTAAAATTGGTGTATTAGGGGAGGTAATCAAGTCAATCAAGTTTTTAGTTACATATAGAGAATTTAATGTTAAGGCACTGTGTTTTTCGTTTTCGGGACAATTTCAAGACATTGTATTGAAAAGTGAAATCCAGCTCCGAGCGTAGTGTTGTCAGTTCGTAAAGACATTAAAAAAAATTCTTCACGCTGTAACTCACATATAACAGGGTGATCGGAGTAAATCTAGTGTCAGGACACTCCGTTCTCCTCAATATTCAAGTTGCTATTTAAGGAGCTACTCAAATAAGTGATTTGTCTATCATCCGAAAATGAAAATAATTCATTTTCCTGAGTGGAAATAGAACTTACAACTGTCGCATTGTAAGTACGTGTACTTCGCCGCAACGCATGTAAAAATATATGATGTTTTTAAAATATTGTCAACCAATTATTTATTGACTCTTACCTTGTTTAGTCTTAATAGTTGACAATCAATAATACGTATGAACTTTTAACTTGAACGAAATTTTAATTTTACTAGTGGAAAATTTCTAAATAAATAAAAAAAATTAAGCTTCACGCTGTATTCCGCACACAGCAGGATAGGCAGAGGGAACTTAGTGTTAAGGCACTCCGTTTTCCACTTTCCGCCAGATTCTGGAGGCATAGCGTGGTGAGTGTTTTTTTTTAAATTTCTAAATGAAAATTTAGAAATTCCATCACCATACGCTTCTCAATTTTCGTGTGATGTAAACGCTAACTGAAATGCCTGCCTCATCACCGTCTCACAGCTTGCTAATATTGTAATTAGTTAAACGTCTATGAATAATGAATAGATCAAGGAGCCAGTTTTTTTGCAGCTTCACGCTTCTTCCCGCACACCAAGGAAGGCAGCGCGAACGTAGTGTTCAGACTTTCCGTTCGTCTCTTTCCGCAAATGAAATAATTCATTTCCTCAAGTGGGAATTGAAATCATAACCCTCGCGCTTATAATCAGACGTTGTGCCGTGTGTCATGACGGTATCTGAGATGCAGATAGAGGAACTTTTGTTGTTTTTGATAAATATATTTTTTTACAATTAGGTATATTTACTAATTATTCAATAAACCTAATTTAATGTATGCTTGTTAAAAGTCAAAAGTTATTTAATTCTCTACTTTTACATTCATTTTGCACTTTGTATAATCAATTTGGAACAACCGAAAATAAATATATCATCGATCGAGTGGGATATGAAAATACCTACAACGATAAATGGACTGTATAATTTATAATATATATTTTTTTAAATTACATAATATTGAATAAATTAAATAATATGATTCTGTTCAAAAGTATTATTTAGCTTATTCAAAAATCAGCCTCAGGCTGTATCTCGCATATAGCAAAGTAGGCAGAGGGAGTCAAGTGTTAAGACACTCCGTTTTCTACTTACCGCCGAATGGCGAACGCACTGCGCGTTGAGTGGGTAAACAGTTAAACGCTGTGCTTGGCCTCGACACCGCAGAAAAGACAATGAAAATAATTAATATCATTTCCTTGAGTGGGAATCAAACCCACAACCTGCCGCGCTTACAGTTACACTCTTGTGCTCCTTTACCACTATTGTTTCACGTATATATAAGTATACGTTCAAATATAAGTATATTTCTGCTGTACATTTACATTTAACAAAGTGGTCCTTCGAGCCAGACTTTTTAAATTTTACGAATCATAACTATTACCATATAACTGACATACTAGAAACCACAACAACAATACAACATATGAGAGCATCCTAGGTTAGTCTCTGCCTCCCACGAGGATTATCTGTTCAACTGGAAAGGTACTTAGGGCAATATGTAATAGCCTCACTGGTCCTCACTTGATTGCGCCTTCGGTGGTCTTGAATTATGTTCACACTTGATGTTCTCAGATTATATACATAGATTAAATAATCTAGGTAGATATCTAGATCTAGTAATGGAGTTTATAGTGTTACACAATATTTGAAAAATATATAAATTTTGGAATAGTTATACAATAATTTAAGAGTTTTCTTTAAATTATATAGAACGACTATTCGTTACCTTGCTTTGTGTAATTTAGGAAAATAAGCGAAAGATAAAAGAGAAAAATGGAAAAATATTTTTTTACGTTTCCTTTGAAATTTTTAGAAATGCATTCATTGTGCTCTCCTAAGCTTCTTAACCCATGTATATGAGTATGTAATAATCAAACGCCAAAACCACGGCGCTTTTAGGTTAAACTAGTCAGTTCTAGATTTCATGTAAGGCCTTAGTCAATGCCAAAATAAATTACGTTTTAAATATAGAAGTTTCTAACTTATCACTTGAACGTCGATACAATAATAATCTTTTTCAGGTTTTACTTAGCCGATGCAGACCAAGAAGTGAGTGACCCGGTCAAACGTCGATCTGTTTTCAAAGAATGAACTAAAACAACGCAAACATATTTTTTTAAATTTCGTAGACGTGCAACGTTCAGCTATCTCTAAAAGAAATGTATGCAAAAGATTTTCACCAAATGTCCACTTTCTAATCCCAGTAGTATCATGAGTCCGTTGTCTGTCAGTCACAGAGTATTGGATTTTTATTACATGCTGTTTTGTAAACTAACGTTTTACAAAAAAGAAATGTTTTTTTTTTAAATATTCAAGAATGAAATACATACAGAGTACTCATTTTTTTGTTGTCTGAACAAAATAAAAATAAGCTCCTATGCGTATAACAAGGATTGTAAAATGCTAACCCTTCCCTATTCGATGAGCTCGCATTGTCCAGACACGTTGATTATTGAGTGACGTTATTCAAAGTGCATAAATTATTTTATATACGGCTTTCATTGATCGCGTCTAGCCAGAATTTACTGTAGGGTAACTATTTTATTATAAAACAAGTAGTCTCACGTAACTTCATTTGCGTACACTTTTTGACCCTTGGCATATTTTTTCCATTTAGTACTGTTGTTATTGAAACTTGCAGGTAGGTAAGAAGAGCCTCTCTGATCTTTTCGCTCCTTTCCAAAGTCGTCAGAATTCAACACTAAGATTGGTCTTACCGGGATATGAAAACCATTTAAATATGCCTTTCCCTTGAGTAGATATCAAGGTCACAACCATCGGAACGAAGTATTTTGGTACTCGGCTTTCTCTACCTACCCCGTAAAAACTTTTTTTTAATTGTGATTTTAAAACTTGTATAATTGTAACTATTTTTGGTTTGATTATATTTTTACGTCTTTTTTTAAATACGCATAAAAATATAACATTAAATAAATACACTTTTCGGCACTGAATCTGCTACCCTGAGACTGTTCGGATATTTAAAGCTACTAAGTAATTACTATGATAATTTCTCAAAGAACTCAACATCAAAGTCTTTAAGTATGTATGTGTATGTACGTTCAATATTATAATCTTAATAGTTTGAGAGTAAGCGGCTTTCAAACTTAAGGAGGAAACATCTAAGAACATGCTATTTCCTGAATTAAATTTTACATGAAAACTGGACTGCTTACTATGCATCGATAAGATATGTATTTGGTATGTTAGCTTCACGTTGTATCTACATATAGCAGGTTAGACAGAGAGAACGTAGTATTTAAACACTCCGTTCCCCACTTTCCGACTAATTGTTAAGGCGTTTTGAGTGGCGGAACTTAGTACCGCGCTTTGTCTCGTTACCTTACTTGTTGTTGTTAAGAAATAATAATAATTCATTACCATAATAATAATTCATTTTCTTATATTTTATAACAGAATTCAACGCCGTAATTTATAAATTGACACCTATCGTTTTACTTACAAAGTTTAACAAGACTAAAAGAGTCGTCCGTTGCATATAACTTCAAGTTGTTCTACTAAGTACTTGTCTCACTTTCGTTAAGTTAACAACTCGGTCTATTCCTTCTAAATATCATGTTTTACATTAATTTTATAAATTTGATACTTTCTGCCATGAGTGCTTTATTTTCCTATCCTCATTTTTCAAGACAAAACAACAGGGACAAAGAAAAGTTGTAGAAAGACCGAGTGCCTTCAGGCTAAGTTCCTTTTAGTTAGAGGGAACCCAGCCTGAAGTCCACTGTCTAAATGAAAAGCAGCTTCATATTTTCCCCGAATAGCAGCTAATATGAAGGGAAACTAGTGTTGCGAAACAATCGTTTGTTCCTCTCAACATTCGTTACATTGACTGGCGGAACTCAACGCTGTGAATTCGCTTTACATTAAAACAAATCAATAACAGCGTAGATAACAGAAAATTTATACATGAATTAATCAATTAACTATAATAGGTTTCATTTCCACCCCTTTAAGCCCTTTTACAATAATTGAATGCTACACCCATGAGTTCGTAAGCCTCACCAAAATCAATACATGCAATGAGATATTCATATATTAAATGCGACTGGCCGACGGTTTACAAAAGAAAGGAAATATGTTTTTTGTTTTTTATTATTTGAATCAATTTCTATACTTTACTTAATATATGGCCGTCGTAGCGCAGGGCTATAAGCGTGCGACTCTAGACGCGCAGGTTGTGGGTTCGATAGAAATCGCAACAACACAACAAATTATTAATTTTCTTGTGTAGAAACCCAAAAAAAATTAATATTTAACATTTTATTTTGTCATCACATTTTCTCAACACGAATAACTTGTATAGCTGACCAGTATATAATTATATTGTAGGTTCAAAAATAGGGAAATCTATATACATACTCTGTCTTAAAGAAAACCAGAAACGCTGTATCCTGTATGTAGAATGATTAAAAAATAAACTTGCAACGGTTTAACGGGCATCATAATATACGCATATAAAATAATTATTCATGCAAATAAAGTCGGGATCAACCACTAGTTTTGCATATTATAAACATGTAGTGGCCAGTAACTGCGCAGGGGTACAAGTATTAGACAGTAACCACGAAAGGTTATGGGTTCGATCCTCACTCGAGAAAATGAAATATTTAACATTTTTTATTCTTTCGCTCTGGCGGCGTTGAGTTCCGCCCCTCAACACGCATTACCTTCAAATTTCGGCAGAAAGTGGGGAACGGAGTGTGTTAACACTAGGTTCCCTGTGCTTACCCTGCTGTGTGCCGTACACAGCGTGAAGCTGATAAAAAAATATATATATTTATAAAAAAAATATTAGATTATACTTTGAATTATATAATTTAAACTACATACGTAAAATATCCCCTAGAGATATAAAATATCAATTATTACTGTAAATTGTATTAGCAACTCGAAATCTAAACGTGGAGGAACCTCGATACCGTATTCCCTATATAAATACGTCTCTTAATTTAATTTAAGTTCGCCTGTTAGAG
>DWAN01002758.1:0-14538 GCA_018230445.1 Heliconius hewitsoni | reverse complement strand
CTTTGCCTCGACACCAGAGCGAAAAAATGAAAATATAAATGTAAATAAATATTTACATTTTATTTAAATTTTTATTTTTATTATACATTTAGACTACTTTCTTCCTTTAAATTCAAAAAAGAAATAAATCATGTACTTAGTGTGTAAACAAACATTTTTTAAGATTCATGCTGCATCAGCAGCATCACACGGAGCAGACTAGGCAGAAGTAACCTGGAAACCTAGTGTTAAAAGACTCCGTTCACCATTAAGATACTTTTCGCCGATTCTAGAGGCATTGCGCTTAACACGCAATGCGGGACCACGGTTATCGGGACATTGGCGGGACTCAACGCTGCACTTTGCCTCGTTACCGCAGCAAGAATATAAAAATATTAAATATTTCTTTCTCCCTCAGTAGGAATCGAACCCACAACCGTCGTACAATCTTACGTTTGTAGGTTCCCAAGTTTCCTCTGCCTACCTTGCTATGTGCTTCAGCACAGCGTGAAGTTGAAAAAAAATACCGTGATTTGCAAATAAAAACTCCATGTAAATTGGAAAAAAATATATATTCACTGGATATAACAACAAAAATATCAACAATCTAAGGATCTTATCTAAACGCGTATAAATAAGTAGATATTTCAAATGAAATAGCCAAAAAAAATCTACAATGTGGTAGGAATTAATAGTATTTAGTGGGAATTAGTAGAAATTAATACTTGTGTAATGGCAACACTGACGGGATACTGTCAAAAGTGTCGATGATAATACTTCAGAGTTCCCATCGAATTAAATAAAAAAAAACATATTGCAGATTAAAATAAAAAATCTAATTAATAACTAGGAAGGA
Organism: Heliconius hewitsoni; assembly: GCA_018230445.1. NCBI lineage: Eukaryota > Metazoa > Arthropoda > Insecta > Lepidoptera > Nymphalidae > Heliconius > Heliconius hewitsoni. The sequence continues at coordinate 13,703 of DWAN01002758.1, read as the reverse complement.
TAAAAGGAGTGTGTTAATTTATTTTTATTATATATAGTGTATTGATTTAATTATCAGTGTTTGATAACATTTAAATAAATATATTATTATAATGTTGTTCATTTGTTAATTTTTCATTAGGAAATTACGAATATTTTTATTTTAGTGTAAAACACTTATTAAAAATATCATATTGAATATATATTTTGCCATAATAAAATTAATAATATAATAAAAAAAGTATAGTAAGATATCATTAAAAATTGTAACAAGTACGAATCTCGCTAATATCAAGATACTTTACAAAATCTTTTTAAAATGACAATATTTAGTATTTTAAGCGGAAATCTAAGCCATACGAACTTAGAATATAATATAATTTTATCTTTTTGATATAATAGATAATTAAATCAACATCAATATATATAATATGTGAGGATGCAAGAATTTTAAAAGGTGTAAGTCAAAAACGTCTGCAATATGGCAACACTGTTCTTCTAATTCACATTAGAATTGTCGCTTAAAGCCTTTTTATATAATAGAATATATAATTTGAATTACTATAGGTAATTAATTATTAAGAAAATTTCACATGAATATTTCAATTTGTAATTATTTACATAAAATATATAGTCTGTATAAATAAACGAAATATGGCCACATAGTTTGAAATATTTTAAATGTCAAACAATAAGCGAATTAAAATTTGAAGAATATACAAAAAATAAGACATTAATAATCATTATTGCCTAAGGGTTGCCATAACTTAAAAAATCACAATATATATTTTTACATGTGAAATTTACTTTAACAATCGTTTTATAACACAAAAATATGCCAAAACCAAACTGACCATATATATAAAATGTCAAAATGGATGAAAAGAATCACAGTCCACTTTTTAAATATAAGAGTAAAAAATATATCAAAATTTGTTCAGCGATGTAAAAAATAACATCTTAAGTTTATATATAAATGAACTATTATAGCTGATTGTTTTTAAAAATATATAAATTTATTTGTTTTTTATAATAATCTTCAAAGCGGACTGTGATTCAGGTAGAAAATTTTCCAAAAAAAAGAAAGTAACTGGGAGATTATAATTCGAGCTTTTTTAATATTTTATATTATAATTAACACAAAAATTAAGCTAAAGGCTAAATAAAATACATGTCTTAAAAGTCATAGGCAAGTTGGCAGCCATTTTGTCTGTCCATGTGTTTCATATAGACAAAAAACAAAATATTTTAGCGATAAAAAAAATTACAAAGCTGCTTAATTATTTTAATACCATTTCACATACCTTATTAAATTTAAATTATAATACTTACATCCAATCCATCAACCCAAAAACACACAAACAGACAAAAAACCACATATCTAAAAAAAAAAAGTTTTTTAAAACAAAGAATTTGGTCTTTACAATGGCAACTCTCAGTCTTTACAGAAAATCCGAACCCAAAAGACTTCGCAACACCATGGCTAGGACGAAACTCTTTTAGAATAGGGTCTCTACATAACGAGATTGCATTTCTATAAGTCATAAAAATGAAAAAAAGAATAAAAAATATACAGAAATAAGAAATATTTTTTTAAAACTAAATTTTGGTTATTACAGTGGCAGCTCTTAGTCTATATAGGAAACCCAGTTTTAACGGAGCTTGCCATGGCTAGGGTAAAACCTTCGCTTACTACCCCTTGAATGCTCTAATGTGTAAAGCGCAAAAATCCAAAAATAAAGAACATTTTTGTTGTACAAAAAAGCCAGAAAAACAATCATTTTCTGTTGGACAAAATTTGGTCTTTTATAATGGCAGCAATCAATTTTTACAGAAAACCTAGTTCAAAAGATTATGCAACACCATGGCCAGGACAATATCTTCAATGATTCCTTCTTAAATTTACTTACAATAGGGTTTCTACAGTACGAAGTCGCCTTTTAATAAATCACAAAAAATCAGCAAATAAAAAAATGCTAAATAAATTTGAATTTTTTACAATGGCAAAAATATCCAGAAATGAGAAAACATTTTTTTTTTCTAAAATAAATTTTGGTCTTTTACGATGGCAACGCTCAGTCTTTATAGAAAATCCAATTCAAAAGAGCTTGCAACACCATGGCTAGGACGAAACCCCCAAATAAGTCCCACGAGTGGGAAGCAGGAACTCTGCCCACGTTTTGTGGACGGTGGTCACTTCTTCGAATTTCATTTAGGGTCTCTACTGTTCGGGATAGCCTTTCTATAGCTAGCGACTGATCGCGTAGTGTCGAATCTATTGAGTAGAGAGTTTGTTTTATTGTTCGTCTGAAAGAAAAAAAAAACAATATTAATTTAGATAATTAATTTTTAAAAAAAATTATCGAGGCCACTGTTACGCAAAGGCACAGCGTGCCGCAGTAAAAGCAGTGGATATAGATTCAAAGTTCAATAAGTTATTTTCATCTCAAAAATTGGCAACTATTAACTGAGTGGGTGGATGGCTACTGTGTATTCTGCCATTCTTTCTTCATTACGTAGGACTCATTTAATAATTTTAATAAAAAATATATAAAATATTTACAAATACAAATTAAAAAAGGTATTTAAATACGATTTATTTCAATAATTTTAAAAATACCTTTAACTTTATTACTACAACCAAAAACTACTTTAAAATTTCATACATTTACTAAAAATGGGTCTTACATATTCTTCCTTCATTAAACCGGTAAAATAACATTAACTATTTTGAAAAAAAAATCTTATCCAAAAACTATACTATATAAAATATTTATACATTTACAAAAAATGTTTACAACAAATGTCTTCCCCATTTCACACCCAAAATTGTTTACAATATTAACTAACTTTACAAAATAACTATAATATAAACATATAATATTCTAATTATGATAATAGTTGCTTAACTTTTTTTAAGACACGCAACCAATTCAGACCGTTGTCACAACTTTTAATGGTTTCTTTGAAATATCATACTATTGTAGATTATATATTTATTTATTTTTTTAATTTTGACATTTAAAACTATAATATTTAAAATATTAAACATTTACAAAAAATACATGAATACTTGTTTGATTACTATTATTATGATTTTTTTAAACTCACGTAGTAGTCATAGAAGGTTGTGCCAATTCTTCTTGGCTGTTTGTATCGGACCTTTGCGCCAACTCGCTTTTTAAGAACAATTATCACTTCAAATAAATCAAAGATAATAAGTAATAATTGAAATTGTTATTTTTTATATTCCAGATAACGTTTAAAAAAAAATTACCATTGACCAAAATATTTGTTTATATTCGTAAAATTTTAGTATGACTATAATTGAAAATAAAAAGCTTGTTATATTTTAAAATAAATTGAATTTTCGCAGTGGGATCGCGGTTGTGGGTTCAATTCCAGCTTAATAAAGACATACAACTAAAAAAAAGAAATGTTTTAACTGAAAAATAGGAAATTAACCAAAAAAATAAATGAGACTATTACCCAATTGTTAAATAATTAAGTAGAGGGATAAAGCGTGAAAAAAATAAAAATCTACTCACGTAGTAGTCTTAGACCGTCGTGCCAAATCATCCTGGCTATCAGAATCGGACCTCGGAGCCAGCTCCCTTATCCTGGCCTCTCCGGACGTCCGCGTTGGGAAATTCTTTACTGATGTGATTATAAAATCATCTTCGTACTCTATCAACTCTTCCGGTTGCCAGGGACTGGAGGAAGACACAGACAATAATTTAATAAACATACATACATATACGATGCCGTCATAGCGCAGTGGTTCAAGCGTGCGATAGTAGACGCGATAGTTGTGGGTTCGATTCTCACTTGGAGGAATGAATTATTTGTAATATTTTATTTTCCTCGCTCTGGTAAAGACGATTCGATTTTTATGACAATGAACAATAATTAATAATATTTATATTATTGGACATAGTAAATATATGTTTTAATTTTCAGAATTACTGTATATTTTCAAATATCAAATATAAATCATACCTAGTGTTTGTGTGATTATATTTCCATGCTTGGTCTGTTATACCTGAAATAAAAACAAAACAAGTCTCAATAATTAAAATTACTAGTCATGTTCTTAAAATCACATAGGTTCATTATGAACCAACATGGATATATATGATTATAACCAGGTACAGAAGGAACCTAGTGTAAAAATACTCCGTTCCACACGCACCACTCACTTTTCAAGGCATTTCGTTGTTGAGTGGCGGAACTGAAATCCGCTCTTTGCTTTGGTACCAGAGCGAAGAATTTACAATATTAAATAATTAATTCCACTAAGTGAGAATCGACCCCATAACCGTTGCATTTACACACACACGCTTGCGCCACTGCACCACGACAGCCTCCGTCGGATTAAGCCGGCCATTATATATTATTATGGATAACTCATTCGTATGTATGTTTGTTATCCTCATACTCCTACACAGCTGGATCTATTTTAATGAATTTTTGTGGGTAAAACTTGAATTGTTTCCTGGATGATTTGAAAATTTTATTGAATCGTGTGTGCTGTAGAAGGCTACCTAAATTTGAAAATTAGGCAATGACATATTCACAATAAATTATTCAGTGTGATACTCAAATAATTATTCATTATAAATAACTATGGAAGCATAAATTAAAACAACTTTGAACCCCAATAAAAAAAAAACATTGTATGAACGAATCAGTTCTCGGCCTCATCTGCGGCCGCAAGCCGAGGTTCGAGTCCCGCAGGGGACGCCCTTAGTGCTCGCCCGGTACCCACTTCCCTACTCACCCGGTGTCGCTGTAAACCAACAATGCTAACAGCAGCATTATCTTATAAAATAATGGCATATCAACATTTTGTAAGGTGAAAGATTGCACAAAGTAATTAGAAATATTTTTAATTAATAAAATAAATATAGCACAGACTTGTATTGAAACCGTTGACGGTTTTCAGTACTGAGTAAATAGTAATTAGTGGTTGTATGTTTGTGTGTATGTCAGTGGTGTACCTTCAGGGGGCGGGGACCTGGTGTCCTTGTGGAAGAGGCGCGGCATCCAGGGCGCTACGAGGCCTCGGGCGCGGGCTCTCTGCGCCTCCTCTATTATTGTTTTTTGTTCTGTAGCTACTATCTGTGAAAAAAAAAGAAATGAAAATTTTATAACAAAAAAATTGTAAAATATATTAAATATTCTGGTACAAAGATACATTGTGTATAAAGAAACCACTGCACTCTCCATCCGAATTTGTGACTTTGTGACATTGTAAATTGATCGGCGGAACTTAACGCCACTCTATAACCATAGATCAACTTCAAAACTAATCAAAAACAGTAATATCCTCTTATTTCATACTAAAAACTGTGTAGAGTTTCAGATATACAATCTTTTGCCTCACGCAGAGTCCCAACTATTATAGTAAGTTAAACAATCGGAACTTCGTATTAAGATCTTCAGTTCTCCATTCACCCCTAAATTCGTGACATTGTATTTCCAAAAAAAACCACTCGATACTCACTAGACTATGTAAAGAGTTTATTAAATATACAATTCCTATCCAAATAAAATCTCATACAGTGCAGTAACGGAGTGATGTCCGCCGTAAAGTTAGCTGTAAATAACAGCGCAGATTTATTTACGGGCTGTTTTCTTATTTTTAATTACTTTCTTTCCGAGCGCGCATGACGAACTTAGCGCTCAAAGGTTTAGAGAAATCCTAACCTTAGAAGGCCACAACTTGTCGATCCTGTACAAACCTGATCCTCATTCTGTATCGCCTCAGACACTTTAATCCAAAGCCGTTGGGATTCCCACTCCTGCTGTTTGTCCAGCTTCATCAAATATCTGGGTAAACGTTGCTCCTTTAGTATGGAAACGTCTAGAAGGTTCGTTTCCTCCTGGAAAAGGGGTAAAATTGGCATGTTAATTAAATGTTATGATGGAATATTGTAATGGTTTCCAGATTCCTTTAGCCTAACCTGCTATGAGCGGTATAATAGTGAAAAATAACATAAAAAAATGTATTATAGAAGTATGTGTTAGATGTTTATATGTGACAATTGTGGCTTTTTTATTTTATTTTATTAAACTAATTGCTTTTCAGCATAGCTGAAAGCTTATTTCATTTTTATTTTTGTACTAATATATTTTTTTTATTCACTTCCGTTTCTCATATTCCGCCAAATTCTGGAGACGTGTCAAGTTGCGGAGCTCAACGCTGCGCTCCTGACCAGGGCGAACAAACATATGAAATGTTTCATTTTCATTCTTCTCATTCAAATTCAAATTCAAAATCTCATTTACATAAATCTTAATAAAAAAAGAATATCAAATATATGACACATACCCCACTCTTCTTATCCTTAATATCAATCTTCCCGTCCCAATAACCTTCTATCGAGGCGATGGTGTCCTTACCACGTTTAATCCTACCGGAGATGGCGTTCGTTTGATCAGCACCACCTAAGAATGACTGAAAAAAAAACCATTTTTATATAAATACACAAATAATAAAAGTAATTGGAATTGAACCTGTGACTTTTGAATGCAATTAAGTGGGTAAGTAGCTTCAATCTGTATTCTCTCTCTCTCTCTAGTGTTAAAATACTCTCCGTTCCCCACGCATCGTACAATTTTCAAGACAATAGTGTTAAATGATTAAACTCAACGCTGAGCTTTGTCTCACTGTGTTTAAAGTCAAAAGCTTTGCAACGATGGACTCTTTCATTTATAAATAATAATTTATGTCATGAATTGAATTATAAGTCACAAAACAAAAATCGCTCCAGCACCAAGGCAAAAACCCGGCGTTGAGTTCTGACATTCAACACTCAATGCCTCGAAAAATTCGACGGTAAGTGAAAAATGAAGTGTCTTAACACTAGGTTCCGTCTGCCTACCCTGCTGTATGCGAGATACAGCGTGAAGCTGATTTTTTTTATATTATCGATTATTATCATTGCTCAATAATCATGGTGCTTAAGTTGTATATCATTTTTTTTTCTTTGACTTTTCCATTTAATAATATATTTATATTTTTATTCTGTTATTAATAAAAAAAAAAAAACACTTTTGTCAAAAATCTAACAGTTTTTAAACGTTTCGCTCGCCAACCGAACGAGTCGTTTTGCTCGTTGTAGTAATAAAAAAATTTAAATTCTTCAAAAGATAATAATGTATTTTTTCTATGCTTACAAAAATTAAATTCACACGCACAAAACTTTTTAAAATAAAAAAAAATAAAAGTACATGATTAAAAAAAAAACAAACTTACTCTCAGTTTAAACTCTACATCCGCCTGATAACCAGTCTCTTGACATATCACATGTACCTGAAATGAAAAAAAAATACTAAATACATCGTTCATTCTCGTGCGAGAAATATATGTATAAGGTATTATAATATTATCGACCCATGAGGCCAGTCGTGGCGCAGTGGCACAGGCGTACTGTTAAAGCAACAGGTTATGGGTCGGTTTTACACTGGAGCAAATGAAATATTTAGAATTTTTATTTCCTCGTTTTGGTAGCGAGACAAGGCGCGGCATTGAAATCCGCCGCGAGGAACGAATGGGTACGGAGTGATTTAACTTTATGTTCCCAGGTTCCCTGCCTTTCCTGCTATGTACGGGCTACAGCGTGAAGCTAAAACAGACACATAAATATTTTGTTCCATATCAATATTTATTTATTAGTCTTTTAAATTAAATTCATAAATATATTCTAAAGATATATCGCCCTCTTACGGGTAGAAATTATACAATTGCAACGAAATTCTACAGTTGTATTAAATATTTTTTCTATCATTAGGCCAAAAAAGTATCACATTTCTAATTTCAAGGATGACGGATTTCCGTACATAAAACTTCTTATCTTTTTCTTCTCTATAAAAATAATTACTGACCGGAATAAGAAACTCTTCAGACGAGTTCTTTTATAAATTTAGAAGAAAATAAATAATATTTCTTTTAACTAAATTAAAATGGAACTACCCCCATTAAAATAAGTTAAATTTACAGAGAAGGAAGAGCGAAGTCAAATAATAGCATGGCAAAACAGATAAGAACTTACCGATAACATACAAAGTTGACAAAAAAAAATCTCAAACAGACAAAATGTCCAAAATACGTTCCGTTTCGTCCAAATTTTTAAAAAAGAAAAATGCGCTAATGTGCAATTTTGTAAATAATGGTTTACAATAAAAAAAAAAAAATAAACAAAAATATTCCCGCCCCCGGGTGGGCTCGAACCACCAACCTTTCGGTTAACAGCCGAACGCGCTAGCCAATTGCGCCACGGAGGCGATGTCAATATTTATCGAATATCGAACTTGCTTCTGACATCGACGTTTATACAACTACATACTATTGAAGAGAATATAAGAACCAGACCAGCCGATTACACTAAGGAGGTGATAAATGCACTAGGTAATTAAAATATTTAAGAAGAACTGTAAGATAATCTACAATAATCGTAAAACATGTAAACCGCATAGACCAAAAAAAATACAACATTGTCATTAAACAACTAAAAATCTACCAAAAAAAAAAAAAGAAACCCCCACTTACCTTCCCACCTAATTCCATACTAAGAGTCCCTATAACAATGCCCTTGCAATGCGCATACGGCGCAGTGGTTAAATAAGTCTCTCCCCAATTTAGTAGATGGATCCGAGCACATCCTTCCAAAATGGCTGATGTGGAATTACCTTTGAAAGGAAATTATATCATTTATTACGTATTTTTTCAACTTGTTACCATTTTTTTTTTAATTTACACAATTAAGCAATTAAAAAAAACATACCATAAAACTTAGACCGTGCTAGTAAGCTGCCTTCTATAACGAATCCTTCTTTCCTATTAGATATATAGAAAGCAGACACTGGTGGGTGGTGGGATACCTGCAAATTGAAAATAAAATTGTGTTTGAAATTTAAAATTGAAAATAAAATCGGAAGCGGTAACGTTTTATTTTAAAAAGAAGATGAAAACATATATCGTCTATATGTTTCTAAATTATTCTGAAAGAGATTCTATATAATTGCATTAAGTGATATGTATCACCCAATAACAATACTTCACACGAGTTTCCTTCCAATACGGGCCGTTGCCTACAAGCAACTACCCCCGATTGACACAATTCGATTGCTTTTATAGTCTTTTTCACCTACACCTTCCCTCTTTTACACGAATTTGTTAACAATAGTATAAAACACATTACATCGCTGATTTGGTGCAACAACGAAGTATTTACACTTTATAATATAATGCAAGACGGTTATAGCTCACAAATTTTTCTTTTTTTTTTTAATAGGTGCAATGACGTCACTACATATTTTGAAGCTGTAGCGTTGCAATGCGAAAGCGTCTGACTGCAAACACAACGTATGTGGGTTCGATCCCCTTGAGGGGGCATGAAAAAATTTTATTTTATCGTTCTGGTATCAAGCGAAGCGTTTAGTTTTGCCACGCATTGCCTCGAATTTTTTTTAACACTACAGGTTTCTTCTGCCTACCCTGTTGCAGAGTAACACAACAGTACGTTCTCGGAGTTGTGTGCACCCTGAAGTTAGCCGTAGATGCCGCTAATAGCCGTAGATACAGCTAACTTCAGGGTGCACACCACTGGAACAATGCCCAAAAGTTCAGAAACCCCAACTATAGGACGTCTATGACTCGTCGCCTGTACTTTACTTTATATGCGGGATAAAGCGTGAAACTGAAAAAAAAAACCCAATAAATAAAAAAAAACTCACTTGTTCAGCAATATAATACGTATACGTTTCATTATTCTTGTGTCGCCAGCAACACCTGAACGTTTCCCCTAGGACGGGGTTGTACGGTTTCTTTAAACCCTTGGGTTTACGGTACAACCCCGATAGATACCACTTTAGAACTCCTTTGAACCTTTGGTAGGGGTCCTCCATTGTTTGCGCCCTTGAATAGAAATAAAAAAAAAGTGTATAGATACGCTCCGATTATGGTATATTTTGAACAAATGTATATTAAGGCAAGTCGTGGCACAGAGGGCACAGGTGTGTAACTGTAAACGCGACTGGTTGTAGGTTCGATCCTCACTCGAGGAAATGAATTATTTTTTTTATTTATATTTACAGGATACAGTGTGAAGCTGATTTATTTGATTTAAAAAATTATTACATTTACAATTTATTAATTCATAATAAATATAATACTTTTTCTAAAGAATTTAAGACTATCTTTAGAATTGGAAACCTGCTGTGGGTTCGATTTCATTCTCTAGATAGGTTTTAGTCTCTAGAATTCGACGGAAATGGGAGAACCGAAGTCTTAATGGAAACAAAGTCTTAATACTAGGTTCCCAGGTTCCATCTCCCCTATGTGCGGGACACAGCGTGAAGTTAAAACATATATTTAAAATTGTTTTACTAGCTAGGCAAAGTGCAACTTTTTTCATCACCGATCTACATACAGTCTTTACTCACACCCATTAAAAAAAACAGAGTAACTAGTCACTAAATTCAACGTAATAATACTTACTGCGCCAACAAATCAGCATGATAATAATTATCCGACAACTTATCGAGAAAGGATCGAGGCTCCAATATGAAGGTTGGTAACACCACCTTGGACAGGTCCATGCCTGGCCTCACTTGCTTCAGGAGGAACCATAGTAACGATTTGTTCTCCTCTGCTACTTCTTCTACTAACTCTCCTGCCTTAAAGAAAAAATGATATTTGAATTATAAAAGAAGAAATTGTTCATGTAGCAGGATTGGAACTCGCGCCTTGTTAATTGTGTAAATGCTCGTCGCCAATTTTTTAAATTGCACGTTTTTATCGAGCACATTGTTTTATAATTTTCCTTCTTGTTTTATGAAAAAAAAAACTTGTTAAAAATGTAGATATTTCTTAACGGCTACAGAAATCTTACATTAACCACGTAGTCACAATGTCAAAATAAAACATTTTTTCCACATTATTTTAGCATTGGTTCTTGCAAAATTGCGAAAAAGTTCTTATGAATTCTAATATCATTAGCGTCCATGAAGGAAAATCTTTACAAGGCTACATAAATATTTTGGCAAAGAATGATCGTTTGGAAGGTCAGACACCAATCGAAGGTCCATCTGCCGCATTCACATTTCGGTTAAGTTATAGTATAAAATATAATTGTTTAAAACAAAAGTTACAAGGAAATGGTATTGAGACACAAGCGTGCGACTGTAAGCGCGACAGGTTGTGAAACAGAAACATTTAATATTTTCGATTCAATACGCAATGCCTCCAGAATGCAGTGGAAAATGGAGAAAGGAAGTGTCTTGATGGGAGGGAGTGTCTAAGTACTAGGTTCCCAGGTTCCCTCTGCCTACCACGCTATGCGCGGAATACTGCGTAAAGCTAAAAAAACTTTAAAAAATATATACTTTCTCGTCTCTACGTCTGACATTGTTTGTTAAGAGTTCACATTATAACGTATTAGTTTAACTAAGTGCCATATATAACTTCTAGTACCTATCAAAATTTTTAAATTTTGAACAAAACACTCAAAAACTTACCACTCCAATTTCTCTATCAGGATCCTCCACATACGTGCTCTCTATCCTGGCGAGGATGTCCTGTTTCCTGATGGTCGGGTCATCAGCGGCCTGGGGCTCCGTCATACCAGGCCTGGACCCTTCACTGTCCGTATCCGACGCAGCACCTGCTAGTTCTATGGGACGTGCTGTTTGTTAGCGAGTGGTTGGATTTTAGCAGGAATTTATTTATGGTTTTACCATTATTTTGTATAAAATATAAAATGTGATTTAGCGGACTATTTGTTTTAGCTGAACTTACTTAGGCTTTACATTACGGTCGCCTTGAAGTTAGCTGAATATGTCTGTGCAGATTTAATTATACGACTTTTTCTATTTCACTTATTTTCTTAACGTTCACTAACAATGCCCAAAATTTCAGAAAACATAACTTCATCCACGACTCTTTGACCGTACTCTATTGTGATTGTTTCAAGGAAAATTAATATTCGTCTTTAAGAAATAATTTTTGGTTGTATTTTAATAACAACTACCATACCTGATTTTAATTTTAATTTCGAGCTAAAGGTCAAGGAGTACTGTTATGTAAATGAAGTCAAATTAGTTAAGACACACGAGCATAATTTTCTAGCACTACCACATATTTAGCTTGTAAATTATAATATATTATATTATAAGAAGAAATCTATCTGATTCCTAATTTTTTCAGTATCACCCTTTTTCAAAACCATCAAAGTTCGGATGGTTCTATTTTCGCCAAAAACAATATTATTGGGCCTTATATACCTTAGGAAGTCACATTTCTTTTTTGAAATACAAGACTTCTTCTGACTTGATGTCAGAATGTGTTTTTTTTAGCCTCACGCTGTATAGAAGACACTAAGTTCCCCACTTTCTGCTAAATTTTGGAGTCATTGTGTGTTGGATGGCGACAATCAACTTTGCCTAATTATATGTTTAGCATTGGTTGAAGCTAAAATACAAGCTGAAGGTAGCTGCTTCGATTCTCGTTCAAATATTTGAAGCAAACAACAATTGGACAAACAAAATATATGTACTATCAAAACCAAAGATGACGCATAAACAATAAAGGTAGATACGCTAAGTGGCGCATAGTGCGATAAGGTCAACTTCAAGTAGGTAAATAACCATACAAATATTAGCTGCGAAGAAATAATTATTTAAACCTTGTGTCTTGGTGATAGAGATAACAAGGCCTCAAAACTTTCTGTAACCCTCGGTGGCACAGCATCTGACTTTGACGCGGCGGTTCTACGTTCGATTCCCACTTGGGTATTCGATTTTTTTTAAATTATTTATATTTCCATAACATGTAGCTCAAAAATATATAGAGGTAATTTGTTTCATCAAAAAATTACAAATAAAAGTTTGGAATGACCAATATGCAAGTGAAGAATGAGTCAGGTTCTTAAGTACTTAAGTATTGTTAGGAAGATTGTATATTTAGTTTTTTAAAGTATTTACTCATTTAATTGTAAACAATATTTGAAAAAAAACCCGCATATTAAGAAATTGCCTAAGATAAATGAATAACATTGATTAATGAACATATAAGTTTTAGAAAAAACGTGACAACCCACCGTCTATTCAAATAATGACGTAGTAGATTATCATATATCATGTAGGGGAGAGCGGGGCTCGAAGTTATCGATGTAAGTGGTTCCGATTGAATAACTTATTTATTTATTTATTTAAAGACAACAATAGCTGCCATACAAACAAAAAAAAAGAATGACAAATAAAAAAAATCATACAACAACAAAAGTAAGCATGCCAACGATCTCAGATACTATTATACTTTATACTATACATATATTAACTACGAATAAATTATAACAAAGTGTACAGCGGTGCGACGTTAATAAAGGTAGGCCGCTCAGCATAGATGATGGCAAATGAGCAATACTCAATAATACGAACACTAGTTTTGAGTGGCCGCCTAGGAAAAGAGCACCTGCGAGGAAAAGTGATAGGAATATTGAGTAAATATATAGGGAAACGTATAGGGATATTAAACAATCCAGTGACACCCGAAACATTAGACTGGCAACACGCATGTCGATAGTGTATATATGTAAATATTTTCGTATTTGACATTTTTATTCTATCTCACGAATTTTAACGATTGGCTTCGATTCTCTCAACGTTTTTTTTTCCAAAGCTACGTATGTTTCGTCATCTAATCTATATCTTGCTTCTTTT
>DWAN01002757.1:0-14538 GCA_018230445.1 Heliconius hewitsoni | reverse complement strand
TCCCTCTGCCTACCCTGCTGTGTGCGGGATACAGCGTGAAGCTGATTTTAATTTTGATTTATATCGATCGATTCCAAAACGTTTTCGGTATTTGAACGGACACTATCGCTACTACTGTGTCATAGGGAAATGATACCTTCATTTAGTGTTTCTTTTCTGTGTAGATTAGGTATTAAATACTAAATGATTGACGAAACCAACATCGTACTTTGCTAACTTTAATCAGACCGAAACATATATAATATGAAAATATTTTTTTTTTCGTATATCAAGATTTTTTTAATGAATCGATGTACTAATTGCTGAAAATGTAACATAGAAAAATATGGCGATGTTTATAAATATAGGATATAGATTTTCATAATTTTTTTTCAAGTAGAAATTTACACTAAAGCGAAAGCAGTAGTAGGTAATATTATTGAAATTGTTTGAAATAGACAAAAAATACTATTTTATAGGCCAGGCATGGCGTAGTGATACAAGCGTGCGGCTGTAAACGTGACAGGTCGTGGGTTGGATTCCCACACGAGGGAGTGTAATATTTAATATTTTCATTTCCTCGCTCTGGTAATGAGGCGAAACGCGGCGTTGAGTTCCACCACTAAACACACAGTTGCTCCAGAATTCGGCGGAAAACAGAAATGTCTTTAATGGGAACGGAGTGTCTTAACACTAAGTTACACTTACTTGTACTTAGTGAAGTACAGCCATACAGCGTGAAGCGTCTCGTCTCTCAGCGTTTTTTGCCCCATAGTAGACAAACGGAAAGTATTGTTCGACACTCGACACTCCGTTCGCCTCTTTCCTCTCAATTTTTACGTTCTTCTCTAAGCGGCGTAACACAGCGCCGTATTTATAATTATTTTATACAATAATAATAATTGTTAATTGTTGTTTTCATATTTTCTAATTAAATCTGTTCAAGCGTAAAAGACACGACAACAAATTAGATGTAAATATAAGCGAAAATTCCACATGTTTTCAACGCCGCGCTCCGATTGCTATCTTAAGGAATTTCCGTAAATCATTTAATTAACTCCATCGTGGTTCAGTTGGAATGTTTCTGACTACACGCGATGGTTCTAGATTTGATTCCCATTAGAGGACTTTGTGTGTCGTTTGTCGTCGTCGTTGGGTTCCGCCAAAAAAAATCTTCAAAATTAGTTGGAAAGTGGAGAATAGAATTTCTAAGCACTAAGTTTTGTCGGTCTACTCTCGTGTAAGTGGGTACGTATGAGTTACGATAAGTTACAAAAGTGATAAATAATATTAACACGGTGTTCCCCAACTTGGGAGCTATTTAATAATATATAAAATTTAAAAATAAATCATTTTTACGCTTTTTACCCCACAGCAGGCAAGGCAGAATAAATCATAGTTAAGACACTCTGTTACAATAGAATCCTGGGGACACATTCCCAGGATTCTTTTTCATATAGTGAGTGGTGAAATTTAACGCCGCGCTTTATCTACCAAAGTGGATAAATTAAATATAAGAATTTTATCGATAAGAATTTTATCGTCTAGCTTACACTGCGGTACGACCTTATTAATTTTATTTGTTTTAATTTCACACTGTATTCGGTTCCTCACTAAGATACACTGTTCCCATTGAGACACTTTCCCATTTTCCGCTGAAAACTCAACGCCGCGCTTTGTTTCGTTACCACAGCAAGGATAATTAATAGAAAAAGATATTACATATTTCATTTCTTCGAGTGGGAGTCGAACCCACAACTTGCCCTTGCGTCACGGCTGGCATTGATATTTAGAGTTAATTTATATTGATTATTTATATAATATAAAATATTATAATCATATTATAGTATAATATTATAGTGATATTTCAAAGTAAAATCAGAAATAGCTAAAAGGCATATTATATTCTTAGGTAAAAAGTGGCCATTTATTAACATTCTGAAACCCTGACATTTAGAATCTCAATTTTTTTTTTTTATTCCAAGCCATTTTCTAGCTTTGTTTTTGGTGCTTTTATGAAAATAGATATAAATTTTCTATTTAGAACAGTTTTTGGGATACAGCCTAAGTCTAAAAAAGTGTGTCATTGTTAGAATTTGATTAGATTTTTATCATTTGGCATTATTAATTGTTAACTAATGAAAGGAGGCACTCTTTAAACTGGGTATAACAATTATAAACCTTCACTCTTTGTATTCACTTCACTTTATTAACATTTTCACACACACACACACACAACACAATTATTAATTACTACCGCTACCACTAAAACCCTAAGAACAAAATAAAATTTTATCATAATATATAGAATCGGAGCGGAGCGGAGAACGGAGTCTTGACAATATGTTATCTCTGATTACTCCGCCGTATATGGGATAGAATTTAAAGCTTAAAAACAAATACAACTAACAATCTAATAAAATCTTTTTAAGCCGGTTTGTATCAAACATCAATATTGTTTCACATGAATATTTAAAATTCTATCAACTTTTCTAGCATTTAAGTGATATGAGCGGAAGACTATAATAAAATTATGAGCGCTTTCCCTAAAGCGTAAAGTGCTTATACCTATTAAATTTTCATATACCTATACGCGAGTGTAAAATCGATTCTTATCATATTTGATAGTATATCAGTAGCTTTCAAGCTAAAAAGCTTTGGCGCCTAAACCGGATATTAATGGCGAAAGGTCACTTAAAACGGATCACTTTGTCTAACAAGACCTGAATACTTATGTATTTATGTATTTTATATTAAAGTACTATTAAGATGAAAATTAATTTATATTCTGTGTACAGCAGATGAAAATAAATAAGAAATAAATAAACTCATATAGACAGATTTTTCATAGACTTGTCTTAGTAACGATTCTTTTCCAAATTTGTCCACTATTATTATAATATAAACTTTTTATTTGCATTTTTCAGCAAAGCGACTAGTGAAGAAGAATCGTGTGGTACGAGCGAAAAGAACGTACGAAATATGTGGGGAAACGATGTGCCAGCGCGCGCCGCAGCCTCTCCTGGCCTCCTGCGCCGCCGCTACTCTGTGCCCGAGACCATTATGAGAAAGTATGTATGATATAATTTTTTTTACTTTTATTTATAAAAAAGTATCAAATTTATAAAGATTTTCATCAAGATTTGGATGACCTATATATATTATATATTCATGTATTATAATTTCAATTTCAGGTATCGGTTGGCTCAACAACGATCTGAAGGGGAAAGCGATGAAACGGGTCGCTGGAGTGCATCCGGCGCAGCGGCGGGCACGCGCAACTCATGCGCATGGTGCGGTGCAAAGTCTGGTGCAAGGCGAGAAAGAGAACATATGCGAAAATCTGCATTATTACGCCTTTGGGGCAGAGCTGGAGCCTCTCCAGCTCGCACTTGCCCTTGTGTTCCATGTCCACCGTGTGGAACACGATCCCTAGATGCTTCACATTCTGAGTTACGTACTTCTCCTCGACGCCTTCGGCTTGATTCACGTGATCGTCATTCTGATTGCTCGTCGTCTGGATCTCCCGCGCGGGTTGCATCTTCTTGTACTGATCCGATACCAGATATTGCTCGAGAGACATCACCGAGAAGAATTACTGAAACACGAATAGTTAGAACACCCATTGATAGTCCAATTTTACAAGTAGAAAACATTGATCGTTCCTTGACATCTTCATCAGACATTTTTACTACGTCCATGCCAACAATGAAAGAAAATCCGTTTAAAATATCCGAACCGTATACACAGATTTCCAAGAGTGAATACATAGACGGTCGAGTAAGTGAACGGTCAATTAGTGCTGAGAATGATGAAAGCAACATCGTACCATACACCAAGCCACTCACATTGGGAACACCATCTTATGATGTTTTGGAGATTATTGTTTCCGAAACAGTCGATGTCCGACCAACTAAAAATCCTTCTTTAAAAAATAGATCACCTGAGAAAATATTACCAGCAACAAATACACAGCCGTTGAAAAATCATTTAACAACCAACAAAAAATCACACATGGATTTGGATGAATATGTTTCAAATATTTTAGTTGAAAGTCTTAATTCGTTAACGGATCAGCTCGAATCGATGAATGCATCAATAGGAAGTGATAGAAAGTTAAATATAGTCGAGAAAGAAATAAAGGTAAAATTACAAAACACTGGAGTTAACACGATAGTGCATTTAAGCCCTACATCTAACAATCAAATAATATTTGGAAATGAAGAATTATATGAAAGCGATGGACGACGAGATAATTGTAATAATCCACACGAAGCTGCTAGTATTAACATTGCAGAAGATCTACTAAGTGTTGAAACTAACAATAACTTTACATCTGCCGAAAGCTTACGAAATAATGACGCTGAACTTTCACATGATAAAGTAAAGGCTGATAAATTTTTAAACATCTCAAATGAAACAGTAAACAAGGCCGTTTTGCAACAAATTCAAAAACTATTTAAAGAAGAGCTTCAAAATATAGAACCTGACATGAACTCTCCAGATGGCCCATTGCCAGGAATTTCACATATTGAAATTTCAAATGTTGACGTATTTATAGATAATAATGGTGGGTCATATCCTAATACTGACACAATAGAAATGCAAACAAAACGAAATTCTGATATAGAAGTATTGGGTGGTGTAGGAGCTGGAAATTACTATCAAGAAGTCGAAGATAACGCTATTGTACCGAGATTTTCCGCTTTTCCACATACTGAATCTATGGAGGTTAATACATCATCTTCAGAAGACGCTGAACTATTGGGCTCTGAATGTGCCAGTCTCGTTGATAGCTTGGATGATCCAAATTCGCCACGATCTATCTTACTGAGAAGATCCTATAATACCAACAAAAGAAGCGAACTCGTAAGATCAGCTATTGATGTTTTAGATCTTTTACCTGAAGATGCCACGCAAGGTCCTAATTCCCCGAAAGAAAAGAGTGAATCATTTTTCATAAGAATAAAAGATAACGACTGTGATTGTGAGAAGGAGAATATAGTAGTTGCTGATCATATGCCAGAAACGATAAAACAGAGACTATATAGACGGCACCGAAAGAGAGAAATGCGTATGGAATGCGCACGACGAAGCAAAGTGAAGCAATTAAAAAGAGATTTGGAGTCACAAAATAGAAAAGAAATATATAAAACGAAAAGGGAAGTAGAAAGGGAATGCATGGTTATAATAAATTCAGTAATCGATGATGTAATTGCAAAAATTGCTCACGACGAATACAAATGTATGAGAATTAGTCAAAAGTCGAATAAACTTGTTGCCGCGAAATCAGATGAAAATCTTATTAAAAAACAGTGGAAAAAAGATCATGAAAATAATAATAATAACAGGAATTCTCGTAAATTGACTAAAAGTAATATTTCTCATTCGTGTTCCGAAAATCTTGACAAAGATCATCGAAAATCTGAACGTATTATTCGAGGTAAGCTTTCTTTACAAACACATCCTCCTTTGTCTCCTGATGATTGTGGTCCTAAAAGAATATATCAAAAATCAGAAATACGCGATGGCAATAAATGTATAGAAATATTGGAAATACTCGAATACGTCAATAGTTCTCAAAATTCGGACACCACAACATCAGATGAAAATCATAATCTTAGTTCAAGGAATAGAAAGTCACGTATTCCTGTACCAGTGAACGAAAAAGTTCATAAAACATCGAAAGTTAGTACACAAAGAAATCACAAAAGTAATGGTAGTAGACGAACTCCTCCGATTCTCTCGCGAGATAGAAATGGCAAGAGTCATTTGCTGGCCAATATGCTCTTTGATGTGTTAAGTGAGGAAACTCCGGCTCACGACATTCCTGTCCGTCGCGCTTCAGTGCCTTGTGAGTCACGGGCAAGATCGAATTCCTTGCGTTTCAAAAATGTATTTGATATCATACCTGAAGAAAGAAGTAGCCTTAGTTTAGAGTCAACTGGTGATGACTCGTACAATAGACGAGCTTCAGCGCCAAGTTTGAGCGAATTTCCATCTACAGAAGAAGAGATACGACCTGTCGAATCAAATAAATATCGAGATTTAAGATATAGTG
Organism: Heliconius hewitsoni; assembly: GCA_018230445.1. Lineage (NCBI taxonomy): Eukaryota > Metazoa > Arthropoda > Insecta > Lepidoptera > Nymphalidae > Heliconius > Heliconius hewitsoni. The sequence continues at coordinate 8,498 of DWAN01002757.1, read as the reverse complement.
ATACGAAGAACGCTGGTACTTCACCAATGCCAGATATATACCGAGCTCAGGTAGTTCACGTCGGTGCAATGACGTCACCGATACGTAAATCAGCTGGAACGAGTCCCATTCGTATAACTAGTGGAGAATCGAGGATCCACAGTGAACAAATGACCAAACACCCGCAGCCTAAACTCGCCAAAAGGGTTCAGAAGCATGACGAAGGTATCCCGCGCACTCTCGCACCGCCGTTACATTCTCATCGCACTGCTTCCACAATATACTGATATTGTAGAAATATAGAGTAACTCCGTTGAACTGGACTGTTTCGGAGTTTTAGAATTTGTATGTTGAAATCGTTGTATTATAAAAAAACTCATATAATTGTATTAGATATATTGGCTTTATAAACTAGTAAGGTAGCGCTAAGTTTAATCGTTGCTGTTTATATACGTTCCACATTTTATTGTAAGTTTTATTTAAATAGATATCACATTTTAACACCAAAGTTGTCATTTGCATACATTGTTTTAACACAGTATTTCGAGAGGCACGCGGGCACACGTTTATTGTAGTTACACTGGTGAATAATAAACTTGTCAAAATTGGATATTTTTGTTTTATTTCCTGAAGGTTCTGCAAAGCAAAAATCTGTATCGTCGCAGTACGAACCAACTCGCCGATTGCGCGGTGGTCATAGTGAAAATGATGCAATACCTTCAATTTTTCATTTAAAACGGGGCAAAAAGAACGATAAAGAAAGTCCTGAATCGACATCGATCTCTGAAAGACGATCTTCTGAGGGGGTTTCTGTGGGTGATCGTAGTAAAAATCGTTCTAGAAATCTTTTGGGTATACCCAGAAAAGAAAAGAAGAGTGACGAAAGAAAGCAGAAAGTAGAAGATGGGAGGGAGGGAGAAGGGGAAGAGTGGAGTTCAAGTGAATCTAGTGGTAGTTTGCTGTGTTCTTTGGCACCTGCTTGGTTAACTGCGCGTCGACGTCGTCGGCGTGCTGCCCCTTCAGGTGTGATATTACCATAGAGTAAATAAATAGTTTTATTACCGTTTACATATTTATAACACATTGAAATGATACTAATTGATTTTGTATGGTGAACTTGCTTTTGACTCTCATATATAAAAAAACCCGACATGATTCCTTAGATAGATTTTCATCTTCACTTGTTAAATGAAATACACAAAAAATACTAAGATATCAACTACTAATCCACAAATTAACAATTGAATTTCTTCAAAAAAATAACTCGTTTTGGTATCAATTTAGTATCAATAAATATAAACAAAAGTAAGAATGTTATAAAATAGTCTGTAGAGTTATCGGTTTACAAAAAATAATTTCGTATTACTTATTAGTTTGCAATAAAACACTATACAATTTTTTTAAACATATTAACGAACTTTCTATAAAACCAACGATATTTTAGGAGAATGGGCAGTAACGGTAGCCGGTTCGTGTCCGGCGGCACTGCCCAACGACGTTGAGATGCGTCTAAGATTTCCTGATCCACGACGACGTAATTCCACTTCATCGGAGCAAACACCACGACCACCGCCACCTCCACCCGTCTGTCATCGCGCCGTATGTACCTGTGATTGCTTGCTAGCTTCATACATCTTTTTACGTATTGCTATATGTTATAGGTAGGAGTAGAAAATCTTGTTCTCCAAATTTTGTCCAATAACGAGATATTTAAAAGGGTAAAGGTTAAATTGGGATGTTTTGTATAAAGTGACAGAACTCAACGTTGTTCTTTGTTCCTCACCAGAGTGGTGAAAATAATATCTAATAGTTTTCATTATTGAATTAATGACACTATGGCCGTAATGGCACAGCGACACAGCGTTTGACTGTAAACGTGACGATTTTGGATTCAATTCCCACTCTGGGAAATGAATTATTTTCGTTTCTTCGCTCCGATCATAAGACATTTAGTGTGGGGGACGTTGTGTTCCACTACTTAACACGAAATGTCTTGTTAAATTGACCTGAAAACGGGAAACAAAAACAGGGAGTCTTAACACTAGCTTCTCTCTGCTTACTCTGGTATATATATGGATGGAAAGAAATATCCCATAAACCCATAACGCGATGCTGATGACCTTATGACATTAAATATTAAAATGTATTTCATTAACAAAATATATAACGCTAAAACAGTAAACGTAAATATTTAAAATCCATTTATTTAAGACATTTTTGATAAATCAATACTTATATATAAGTACTTCAAAGGTGTGGGGAACGTAATTCTTAATACTAGGTTCCCTCTGCCTATCTTGCTATATGCGGGATACAGCGTGAAGCTGTTTTTTTACATTTAAGGTGGACTGCAGCGCGCAATGTTCTCAAGGCGGGCGAACTCGTCGTGTTATTGACGACGCTAGTAGACTCACTCTGACTGTTAAAAAGGAGGCTTCAGGTAACTTTTTTTACATTGTATTTTTTTTTAATTCATTTCGCATAAATCAAGGCACACCGCGGGTGTCAAATGGTAAAACACGTTCTCCATTTTTTATATGATTTTCGAGACATTACAATCTATAATGTCTCGAAAACATGTCGAGAGGCGATACTCAACGCTATATTTTATCTGTATGCTCTATTTATATTGTAATTTGAGCAGAATAGTATAGTATAATAGATAGTATGTAAGTAAATAACAGTTACGCCTGTAAAAAAATTAAAGCAATTCACATGGTATAGAAATCATTATTATTACGTAAAATTTTTATCTTTTAAATCTCTATTATCTAAGTATAGAAGCTTATATTTTGAGATATTTTTGTTGTTTTCTTTATTTTTCTTAAATAGAATTTTAAAATGTTATTTAGAATTTATATACAGTAAGTATATTAATAAAAGGATAAAGGTTAAAACGTAGAACAAACGAACTCTGCTTTCATTAAATTTTATAGGGAGCTGTCGTAACGGAATGTCTGTCCGTTGTGGGTTCGATTTTCACTCGGCGGAATTTATTTCCTCGTTTGGTAATTAGACGAAGCTCGGGGTTGAGGTTCAACATGCAATATCTTGAAAATTATTCGAGAAATGAGAAGCTAAGCGTATTAATATTAGGTTTCCTCTGCCTACTCTACTATATGTAGAAATGAGCGCAAATATAAAAAAACCAAACAAGCGCGAGTAGAGCTTGCCCACCGAGGATTCCGTACAAAAATTGGACGTCTCGAGCTTTTTGTGAAGTTCAAGCCTCACCTCACTTGAGCTAGCGGCTTTCATACCAAAATTTGCCCCTCTTTTGAGGCTATATCTTTTAGGATTTAATATGAGAAGATTTTCTGCTGAACTAGTACTACATGATGTAGATGTAGATGCTGGGTATATATATATATATATATATATATAAATATATAAATATATATACACAGGGTGGAAGTGTAAGCACATCTTTAAATGAAACCACAATTTTAACTACTCTATAAAAGCCTAATATAAATCAGAAAAAAATAAATTCCCAAAAATGAAAAAGTTATTTAAAGAGTCGTAGATATTGACGATAAAGTTCAAAATTGCTTAACCTTTAGTAGTATTTTTGTAGTAGTAAGTGTTTATGTTATTGGGATCTATACGTAATCGCGTCACACGAAATACAGATATGGATAAAAATCGTGAAATGAAAAAAAAATCCTATGTCCAAACTGTTGAGGCATCTTGATTAATTTCTTTAGGTTGAAATATTTTACCCTATATGCTGTTTCCGTATATATATCTTTATAGTGTCGGAATTCGCGTTTTTTGCTATATAAACGGCCATATCTTATTTTAAGCAAAAGTAGAAATATTTTTTTTATTACATCAAGGGACCATAGGTCTGAATATGTGGTTTAAATTTCAACTCAATATTTTCAAGCGTTCCTAAGATAAAGGCTCTTGAAAGACAGACAGACGGACGGACAACAAAGAGATCTTATAAGGGTTCTTTTTCTATCTTTAAAGGTACGAAAACTACTATTTTCAGATTCTTCAATAGTCGCATCGAAGAGTGTAAAGAAGTCATCCGATTTACTACCAGATCTACACACGTACCGGGCTTCTCGGAGTAAAACCAGAAGTTCCGTGAAGGTAAAGGCAATCAATCATACATTTTTTTTCATTTCTCAATAAATTCTACAGGAACCGGGATATGTTCACGTCGTTTCCCTTCATTGGTAAAATTTTCAGCTTGATCACTATCTAATGTAGTCAGTATATTTAAGGTAAATTAAAACTGATGTGGAATCTGAGGACCTCTAAGAAAACTTGGAACGGTGTTTGTTTGGTCCCTTTTTATAAACATATCGATTTCTATTTATTATTAGAATGGGATCACACTTTCAAAAGTATAAATTTTAAATGTGTATGTAGCAATATTAAAAGAAATTGTACACTAGTATCTTATTTTTTTCAAAATAGAAGTATCATTTTTGGAAATTGGACACGGTTTGCAAGAAGCGCGGGTTCAAATCCTCTACACTTATAGTTTTATTTTGAGTATTTTCCATGTAGCAGGGTAGGGTCAGAGGGATTTTAGTATTAAGATACTCCACTCCCCAATTTTCGTCGATTTCTGGAAGCATTGGGTGTTGAGTGGAGGAACTCAACGCCGCGCTTTGCTTCGACACCAGAGCGAAAAAAATATAATACTAAATATTTCATTTCCTCGAGTGGGGAAAGAACCCATAACTTGTAGCGGTTACAATCAACGCTTGTGGTCCTGCGCCACGATTGGCCTAATACTTTAAATACGTTTTTATGTATAAATCTTGTGTTAAAACACTCCGTTCCCCACTTTGGGATCGAACCCACAACCAGTCGATTTTACAGTCACAATTTATGTCTCTACGCCACAACTGGCCTCTCACTGTTTTTTTAAATATATACACGACTAAATTTGCTTTATAAATATATATTTGTAAGCTTATAATTTAGATCAAGAAGGCGGTTGTTTCAGACGCGGCGGGGGTACTCCCTACATTGCTGGCTTCCAGAAGACGAACCTATGCCAATAAGGTAATATTTTACTTTTCAGACGATTAAGGATATTGTGGTGGAATGTCACACCATCTTATTATAATAATGTATAATATAAGAGAAGTTAATTGTTTTCATGAGAATTGTTTGTTGAGGCCAGTCGTGGCGCAGCGGCCCAAAGTGTGACTGGTTGTGGGTTCGATCCCTTCTCAATGAGATGAAATATTTACCGAAATTTATATTTCCATTTCTTCGTTCTGGTGTCCAGGCAAAAACGCGGCGTTGAGTTCTGTCATTCAACACGTAATACCTCCAGAATTCGGCAGAAAGTGGGGAACGGACTGTCCTAACACTAGGTTCCCCCTGTCTACCGTGCTGTGACTGGGAGAGCGGAAATCTTAAGCTTAACACTAGGTTTCCCCTGCCTATCCTCCTTGCTTCCATTCGGGATACAGCGTGATAGCTTCACGTTTGTTTATTTATTTTAGTTTTTTTTTTAATAATACTTTTGTAAATTTTCACAGAGCACGTAACGGCCTAGCTGTGGAGGGCAACGCTATAGTACCCCATCACAAGCCACGAGCGCCATCTATGAGCGAACGCGATCTAACTAGAGGATTATCTACCCGACATCACTTACCGATGCATTTGCGAAATATTTTCTGATAATAGTAAAACTAATTATTAATTTATATTAATGTCATCGTGGCAAAGTGATGTGGCATCTTACCGTTGACACTTATAGTACGGTCTTTGAGTCGTGGCAGCCTTTTTAAGCTCGTTTATTTTCTTTAGGACTTTTCTTTCAGGGCGGCTACGTCGACAGTACTGTACTTTGGGAGAATCGAATGTCTGGAACATTAGGTCGTTTGGCTTTATAATATGAGGGAAAAGGCGAGAAGTAAATAGAAACATTTCGCCTAATTTTCGAGACATTGCATGTTGAGTGATTGTACATTGATTTCCCTGAGTGGGAATCGAACTGAAAACCATCGCTTTCACACTCAAACGCCGTGTCGCGGCGTCACGACGCCCTCAGACGAGAATATATTGCTTCCTGTAATAATAGAACAGAGAAACTAACTAATCACTAGCAACTCTTTGAATTTACGTTTTCATAAATTATCTATAACTTATTTGCAATATTGACTTATATGACGATGGCATATGTAGTAAAATTAATGGGGTAGGCACAAAAATTTTTGGATGGACACGGACCACCCGGCCACAGGGAATTCCAACGCCTATGTTTATAAATCTCTTGTTATCTTTATATATTTTTTAGTTTTACGCTGTATGTCGCTCATACAAGGGTAAGCGGAGGTAACCTAGTCATAAGATTAAAACCCTTCCGTTGCCCACTTCCCGCCGAATGCCTTCAGAATGAGCCATATAAAGCAGCTTGTATTTAAAAAAAAACATATATTTTTTGCGATTTTTTTTGTTTATAAATTTATTTTGTTAACACAAAACTTAGGTACAATATAAAAGTACAATAAAAATGGATATTATTGTAGTTTATATATAAATAAATAATATTAAGATACGATTTAATTGGTAAAGTGATTTCATGTGTTCATGTTTCAACCAGGTAAGAAATTTTAATATATATATTTAATATATACTATAGAGAAATTGTTATAGAAATTGAAAATTGTATGTAAAGGCTTATTATATAAATATAGACATTATAAAGTATTCATTAAATTGTTGAAGAATATTGTTTTGTTTCTTTTTCTTTATTTTATTATCATTAAAAGTATTTGCTTTCCCTTTTTTTATATAAATAAAAATACTTATAAAATTAAATAATACTTAAAAAATTTAGGGGAAAGAATCCAGTGATTTTTTCTAGCTTCACGTTTTATACCCTACACAGCAGAGTAGTCGGAGGGAACCTGAGAATATAGTGTTAATACAATAAACAATTATAGGTTAAAATTGAATATTATAAACTTTTAAAATGAATATATAAATATACAATTAAATAAATAATAAAAAAATATAATTAAAACAAAATTATAAAAATAATTTTATAGTTCCTTACAAAATCACTGATTCTTCTTAATACTCTTCTTACTTCTACCAATCAAACTCCATATAACTTTAACACCACTCTTCAAAGTATAGGCACATACTACTATTATTAATAATAGATCGACATAATATTTCTGGTACCAGGTAATCATAAGTGCTGGGGAGCGCATGTGTACTGCCCCGGCCGTCTTGGCTACATGTTCTACCCAGTGAACCAATTCTTTAGCTGGTGGTGATGGTCTGTCGTGGTATATGAGAGAAAGTTCTTTTGCTCTTAACTTATATCTGAAAACAATAAAAAAAACCAATTGGACGTTTTTTTTTTAAACCTATTTTTAAGGCACTACATTACCTACGCATCAAATCACATACACAAAATTTTTGACATGAAAATAAAAATAATTTAAATATAATAATTTCTTCGAATGGGAATCGAACCCACCACTGTCACGTTTACACAGCGTCTGACATGTTGTTATACATAGCATCAAAAAATCTACTTCTACTTTTTTAATGAAACCCAATGAAACTTAAAAAAGTATTCAATATTAGTGTTTTCAAATTTTTTTTTCATAAATCTTTTAATGAATAATAGATACATCCTCAAAATAATAATTAAAAACTTGAAACCAAAATGTCACTTTTTATTATTTTTTTTAAGTAAAGGAAAAAAAAAGTCTTTGAAGTCTTTGTATGCTCTTTTGTTTTTTTATTTTTTGGTGATTTTTATTTATCGCTCAATAACCACTAACCTTGGATCGTCCAGCATTTCTTCCAAAGCCTTTTCTAAATCCGAAGCCAAATTGTAGCTATAGTCCACTTTAATGACAAATCCTTTTGGAATAGCTCGTTTAACATTTAAGAATTGATCCGCGCGCGCGGGTATGGCTATGATGGGGACACCAAAGTGTATGGCTTCGGTGGTTGATAGAAGACCACCATGACTTATGAAGAGGATACAGTTTTTATGGGCTGAAAAGTTAATGATATTTGTACATTTTAGCCAAAATTGTTTTATTTAATATTATTAAAATACAATAAATACAAGATATATTATAAGTATGCAAAATTACATTAAAATCTATGTGAACAAGTCACTTATTTTTTTAAATAATTCTTGTACCCAAGATTTTTTTATTTTTTATATTAGGGCGGGCACCAGACCATCCTGGGATGGGCACCGCAGGTTGCCTTAAAAATGCCTACATCAGTATGTAACTATGCAACATAAAAAAAAAATATTTTGAACCATGGATAACCATACTTGAGATTAATTAATTAAATATTAATTAAAATGTTTTTATATAACACAGAATAGATATTATTTAATATAAAGTCCATAATGGCCCAGAGGCACAATAACCGACTGTAAAATATGATTAAGGGTTTGATTCCCACTTGGGGGAATATATAAATAAATCACTTTGTTAAGCCGTGATTTTGTGCCGTGTGATCCTGGCCTAGAATAGGATCATCCTGGTACTGGTGGTGTC
>DWAN01002756.1:0-14540 GCA_018230445.1 Heliconius hewitsoni | reverse complement strand
ACAACCAGTCGATTTACAGTCACACTTTGTGCCGCTGCGCCACGACCGGCCTCAAATTATATATAATTATTAAAAAAAACTCACGGATGCAGGTACCATCATAGATGGAGGCGGGGGAGGTGGTGGTACTGCAGGATACATCAGTCTAGCACTCATAATAGATGTATCAAATGTTTGCATTATCGCAGGTGGTGGAGGAGGTGGTGGCATTGCACGCTCTAATTGTTGCTGAACAACTCCAAACGTGCTAGCTCCTATCACCGGCCGAAGAGCAACCATTTCCGAACCCGATATCTCTGCCTCGAATCTAGATGTAACAAGACAATAACAATGTAAATTAAACAAATATTGTTGTACCTTGTTTTCACTAAAAACTTATGTAAACACACAAAAATTAATACGATTCGAAGATATAACATCTTACCGGGACATTTCATCCTGCATCTGCTGAAATTTACTGGAGTCATCCATGTTGCTGCACGATATAACTAAAAGAAATCCAAAACGTTTACGTAGTAACTTAATTGCTTTTTTTAAATAAATCCTTTAATATTACATACATAAAACTGCATTATGTCAGCTCAGTTGGTAATGCACGCTTCTCTCATAAACGCTTTTGATGTTGTTGTAATTTTAGTTATAAATATTCTGAAAATTTTATAAAAAGATATAAATATATCTAGCTCAATATTCAATTAATATTAATCATTAGGATTTAGGACTTTTGGAGTGTGGAAATTAAAAAAATATGTTATATGTCACGATTGTCGCTGACAGTTTCTAATTTGAAATATAGAATATATATGACAAATAAAATGGAATCGGTAAATTATATCGCCTAATTGCTTGAACTGACACATAATTATTTAGAGTATAGTGTATTTAAGATATAATATTGCTATATGGTTACACGATTTATTTTATATATTTGCAAAGTGGAATATGTATATAAAATAATTATGAAACTCTAAGATCCTGAAGATAAAGTTTCATAACAAAAAATCATATATTACAGTAGCAAACGTATATTTTAAAATAATCATGTTTTTTAATATTTTATATTTTTTTCTTGTAATATATTCAGATTTATTAGCACTAAATTACTGTAAGGTAATGAATATTTCACGTAAATATCAAATTATGTATTCAATATTGAAATTTTTGTAAGTGGCTACAAACTGTCTTGGGAATTGAGCACAGACAATTAACTAAGATGCTTAATGTATATTAAACGAAAAATGACAACGACAGCAAAAGATTATATTTTTTAGTTTTAAAGCTCACGATTTGAATGTGATATTTAAAAATTAAAATTCTATATTCTATTACTAACAAATCTATAAAAAAATCTACAATGATTGAGGAAGATACTAAAACAATTTGGTGTGGAAATTTATCAGAACAAGTAACTGAAGAATTGCTTTACGAACTCTTTTTACAGGTTTGTTATTGACAATTTATCTTATATATTTTTTATATTATTATATAAATATCATAATTTTTATCTTACGTTGCCAGGCAGGCCCCTTGGAAAAAGTGAGAATTGCGAAAGACAGAGATGGTCGTCAGAAAAACTTCGCATTTATAACATACTGTCATGAAGTTTCAATACCTTATGCTGTTAGACTGTTTCAAGGTACCTCACTGTTTCATCGGAAGTTGTCTTTACAAGAAAGAGGCAGATCTGCGCTTCTCCAACCTCCTATAAGATGTTATGGATCTGAATTTACTTTTGAATTTAAAGACAAGGATATATCAAATGAGTTTGTTAATATGACTGATAAGCTTCGAGAAGAAGTTCCTGTGCCTATTCATGTACCTACACAGAGACAAGAAACTAATGATAAATTAGTAATGGCCAGCTTACAAGGTAATTGGTCTCACAGGCATCATCCATACAGGAATAAAGAGAAAACCAATAATCAAGACAAATACATGCAAAGAGGCCATGATAACTATAGAAATCGTAATAATTGGAAAAACAAAAGAGATTATAGGACACGAAGAAGGGATTAATATATTCTTTAAAGTTCTAAAGAGACTCATTCTATACTTATAGTCTATAGTTATTGTTATATTAAATACAAATTAATATTTGTTTATATAAAAACAAACTAAAACAATTATGCAATTAGTGATTTTTTTATTTAGCACATTCAGAATTTTGCATCCATTTTTGTAATATATTTGTACAGAACATATAGTGCTATATATTTTATTTACATGGAAAACTTCCAAACAACTTTTTCGAAAATTTTTACATGACAGTGAAATTCAAATAAGTTCAATATTTATAATGGATCCTATAATCAAAGTTATCTTCATTCTTCATTGGATTAAGATTTTTTTCTAGTAAATTATATTGTTTTCCATTCCTACCTAAACATGTTAGAAAAATCAGAAGAAATAAAATTTTTAAATAATTTATTTTATATGTTACAAGTTTACTTATAAATTATATAGGTATTGTTTGGAAAATATTAAGTTTAAATTCATCTTAGTATAGTTTAAAGCATATCTTTGTGGCTTATTTACTCTCTCACCACTTCATTAGCGATACCCTTGTAGTCTTCCTGAAGATATATAAAAAAAATTGTAATCATTTATTCTTCACTCTGAACTTGTAAAAGTACATTTGACAATATATTTTCAAAGTGGATTCCATGTATGAATATTTATTTTTAACTACTTTTTATCATGCATGCTCATATGCTCACAATATAGTAGCAACATAATATATTTTTAATAATTTATATTATACTTGAACTTTGTATTGTTCAGGCAGGGAGAACCTGGGAAATCTAGTATGAATACAATCCGTTCCCCACTTTCTGCTGAATTCTGGAGACATTGCGTGTGGTAGCGCCGGAACTCAATGCCGCGTTTTGCTCCGTTACCAAAGAGAGGAAATGAAAGTATTAAATATTTAAATGTCTTGAGGATATAAAAACCAATTTCCGCCGAGGAAAAGAAAATATGAAATATTTCATCGCCCCGAGTGGGAATCGAGCCCACAAATGTCGCGTTTATAGTCGCACGCTTGTACCCTTACGGTGCTAGCAGATATGCATTGTAATTTTCTTTGTCTACTCACTATATTCTAAGACATCCTGCCTCGTACCACAATAGAAACATTAAAAATTATAACATTAACTTACAAGTTTATTCTTATACTTGTGCGCAACGTATCCAAGTATTTCGTAGATAAAGATACAAGACACTCCATACAAGGCTAAAGATATAATTTTTTCGTCCATATCGAGAATATCTGATTGTATTATTTTGAATATCAAAAAGGAACAAAACAATCCGCGTAAGGATAGGAACAATAGTAAATATGATATTTCTACTAAAAAGTACACAATGCTTTTCCCATAACCCAAATCTCTAAGTAACCTGTAATAATGAGAATTAAAGTTGAAGTAAAATTTTCCTAGTTAAATATTTTAAATGTAATTTATTAGCGCGTATCAAAAACTGCATTTGTAAATTAATGTTGTTTTAGCGCTGTATAAAGCGATACTACTACTGTATCCACGATGGCCGTAGGTTCATCCAGCGATTTGTTATTCGATTTCTTTGTACAATCAGACCAGTACAGAGTTGAAATGTGCTACTCAACATAGGTCTTACTCAAGAATACTTATTTAGAAAACGTATAAAAATTTGAACGTAGCGGGACTCGAACTCGCCCCTCCTGGTCGGTTTTCAGGAGGCGCGGGTTCGAAGTATTTTCTTGCCTAAGTGTGGAATAACACTTTAAAAAAATGTTTATAAATTTAATGAAGGTGTTTTATTACTTCATTAATTCTGATACTAAAAAAAATTAATTTAGTAAATTTTTACCATCGTGTTTGAAGTAAAGGATTGGTAATTTCCATGAGAGCAAGGGTGCAAGCAAATGTACAACCAGAGTATGGTTTGTTCATGTACATATTAACAGCATATAAAGAGCTCAAGTGGTGGCACAGAATTACATAGCTGCGAGTCCAGTATATGAGGCACCAGAGTAAATCAAAGGCAAAGTATCCCCACGACCATAACATCATAGCGTAGTCGACATTCGTAGTTTTTGCTAAAAAAATAGTACTAAGACAACAACAAACAATAAAAAATATCTTTTATAAGGTTTTTTGGCTATAGTTTTAGTGATCACTCACAAATGCAAAGCTCAGGTTAAGCCTCGCGGACTGTTAGTACTAAACGCAAAAAATAAAAGAATAATAAAAGTTGTAGGTAGGTGTAGAGTAAAAATAGTTATTGATACAGCTTTAGTAAGACACTAACTATACATAAAACGTCATTTACTTTTCAACAGCAAATAATATTACAGTACATTCCTACCGGTGAGCCGGCATTTATCAACAGTAGTCACACCACATTGTATCAGTCCAACTACGGTTGCGACGCTTCCGTGGAGTAGTGTTAATATCCTAGAATGGAACTCCGGGCTCCGGTCGGGTCTAGAGTCAACACTCCATAAGTAACTCCATCCCCAGAAAATGAACGAGCACAGCTTGAGCACTGATGCTGTGGATAATTCATGATTCATAGCCATACAGATTTATTGTTGAATGTTTATCTATTATTTTTGTTTGGTCATGGTTTTGTAAATGAGCAGACTTTGATTTGTCATATTTTATGACAGTTATATTTTATGTAATTGACGTAATTTTTTTGTCTGTGTTCAAAGGATACATTTAAATTGCAGCGCCGTACGTAGGTATAGGTACCGTATTCAGGGAGCTGTGAGATAAAAGGTAAGTAAATCAGGTAAAGGTTACTTTATACTTCAAGATTGCTGGAGTTAATATATTTTATAGAGGTTGATCGCGGCGCAGAGGCACAAAGTGTGACTGTAAAATCGACTGATTGTGGGTTCGATCCCACTTTATTATTTATATTTTGATTTCTTTGCTCTGAAATTCGGTGGAAAATAGGGAACGCAATGTCTTAACACTGGGTTCCCTTTGCCTACCATACTGTGTGAGGTACAGCGTGAAACTGATTTATTTATAAATCTTTTTTTTTAATATTAGACTATGATTATATAGTTTAGTCATGGAGTGATGCTTTCAGAAAAGACAACACAAGAACAGTACAGCTAGCTGCTAGAAACATATATGGGAAACCATAAGCTACAAAAATTAAATAGAAAAACAAAACGAAATATGAGTTTGAGAAACTTTGTTTTCTTTCTTTTACATTTTGTCTTACGCCCAAATGAATACCTATACTATAGTATGTTTACTGTATTTTGTAGAACTGAATTATCTAAGTTATACCTACCAAACGTATCAATTCCCTTTCCTCAAAAAAATCGGTGAAGGCATTCAAGACAATAAGTTCAATTGAATTTTAGGTGTTTGTTTAGTAAAAGGTATATGATGAAAAAGGTTATTGAAATACAGGTATCTATCTATACAAAAATAATGGAATTAGGAGACTATCAATTTGTGTAATATCTTATTTACGTAAATAAGTAACATACTGTAGAGACTCATTTGTAATGAATATATCAATCTTTTCCACAATAACAACAACAACATAGTTAATTTTTATTACATTTATTCACATTAATTAAATTTAAACATATACAAGGTATAATACAGATAAACATAAAAATATAATTCACCCCATCCTGGAGGATAACAACATCTAAAAAGCCAAATATTCATGCACATTCAGATTTTTAAATACTGAATTATGAAAGTAGAGATTGCAAAAAGTTACAATCTGGTATAATTAATATAAGGTATTTAATTTATACTTATACCTATGTACGTCATTAGAAAAGTAATAAAAAGAAATAAAGTTCATCCAAGGTCAACAATTTCAAGGTTCAACCGCTAAAATCAATTAAGTTACCACATGACTTAGTTAAGCCTTATTTCAAGTTTCTTTTACAAAAATACCTTTTGTTAATATCAGTCATATCGATACCTAAACTATTTCATACAAATTATGTTATTAATCTAAATTCATTTAAATATAGCATATGATTGTATATAGATAGTAGGTACGTTTCGCTTTTACTGTTGATATTTTTGTAATTATTTATATAGCTACTTATTCAATATTTAAAAAAAAAATACGATTTCCCGTTTTTTTATAACGCCATAAACTAATGCACTATCGACAGCGTAATTTATCTACATATTTTTCTATCGCCCGATACCGGGTGAGCGGCATAGCGTCCTTAAGCATTTGTCGGAATCGCGGATCTTCTGCCAGCGCCAGAAAGAGATGTCGCGAATGAAGACGAGCTTCAGGGCTAGCATCGGCGAGGAGCTCCCCAGCGGCCCGCAGTATAACTGTCCGGGGCTCACTCGGGAGTTCGAGCACACGCTCTGCGCTGTGATGTCGCACCAACCTAGTGAGAGCCTGCGCGGCGGCCGCTCGCACCGGCCCCGCGCGATGTGAGGCGCCCCTACGCGAGAGTGCCACGCCGGCGCGCGCGCACCCGCCTCCACACGCCACGCGGCACAACGCCGCCGTCGCGTCCGCCCGAAGGAAGCGATTCACATCCGCGCATCGTTCTAGTAGCGCGCTCGAAGCCTCTTCCAATTCGGGATCGAGCGCTCGTCCGCGGTGCTCGAAGAGTGATCCAAGAGTAGAACAAGCCGCCCTGGCCACCCGAGAGCGCAGGGAGCGCACATGTGCTGCTACTGAGCGCGTCGCCGCTCGCCAACTGGCCGCAGGGGCTCTTGCGCCCTCATCTTTTGCTAAACGCTCAGTTTCTAAAAGTCCATTGACAATGACCTCCCAATTTTCATGACGCGACGGCACTACACATTCAGCGAGCGCAGTTCGAACATCACGTTCGGGGGCTTTACTTTCGTCAATTTCATTATTTTCTTCAGGTGAAGTATTTCCGCTTCTCGTAGAAGCTAATGATTTAATGCTTTTAGAGCGAACAGACAATGGTGATGATTTTTCGCTAGGCACCTTATTTTCAGAAACTTCTTTAGGTTCTGAAATCGAAGAGGATAAGTTCGTTTCTTCTGTAGCGGATATTATACAATTTTGTATTAGCTCCGGTTCAGCGGAAGGCTCTGAATTAATAATTGAAACACGATCTTCTGATATATCATCAATTTGCAAAGAAGGCGCGCGTGACGATGAAGCATGGTCAATTTCATCTGTTTCGTTTTCCACTACTGCATTGGCTTCAAAAATAATAGAATCGTTTATATTTTTATCATTTTCCTCTTTCGAATCTTGTTTCTCCGTGTGTTCTAATGAACTAACAACACTCGGCTCCCTGGAAATACAAATACATGTTAGGAAAGCCGATAAAGTTTATTAGTAATAAGTTTTAACTTTTATATTAGCATACAAGTACATATGTATATATAAGTGGAATTGTTCGCAAATAATTATTAATCAACTTAATTGAAATTACCGCGTATGCGGTGGTAAGTCTGCCACCAGGTCGGGGGCGCACGCGGGCCGCACGGGGGCGGCGCGCCCGCAACAGCAGAGGCGTCGCATTATCGCCGCGGCGCCTCTATTACTGACTACCGAGTACCCCCTAAATACCTCGTCAGCAATCAATTGGCTCACTCATGTTGATGAACTCACCCCTGCCGGCATATTATGTAAAACGCTTTCGAACTATCTTACGAATTGTATGTATAATGTTTTTGCGGAAAACTATAATTTACCTCATAATTGCGATGGAAATATGCCATAATATTACTTCAAACTTACATTAAACAATATACCGAATAGTTTAGATCGAAACAAACGTGTATTTACAGTTATTAGAGGTTAATAAGTAATAAAGTGGAGCGATTCGACGATAGCATAAATAGGTCGCCTATTAGCGCCTTCAATGAACTCGGGTCTCAGACTACGGGTAATTTCTTTTTTAAATGTAGGTTAACGGTGGCACGCAATTATACATATAACTTTACTTAGCACCAATCGACGTGTGTTGGTCGCTACTAAAATTTTCAATATAATGAATGGATAATCAATTTTTTTATCGATTTAAACATAAACAATTTGTTCACGAGAACGGTAGCGTTTATCGACCCATTGACCTAAAAGCACATATGGCCACAGACACGGTTCAGGTGTAGTAAGCGAGGTAGTATCCCCTAGTTAATAAGCGTTGTTCCTTTCGTTGCTAAGACACCGTCCGATGTTTACTTCGCAAATGGAGGTGTTTCACGAGCTTGCTTAATTTCCAGCCGACGCGACGTTACAATAGTTAGTTGTTAGCGGTAATATACCGTTACGCATTTCCTAGGAAAATGCTCTAGGGTGCGTGATTTAATTCTTAGAACGCTTGACTCAAGTGTATATATATATTTTTAAACATGCAGTACTTTTTCTTTTAAATGTATAGGTGTATATTTTAAATCATTGTGAAATCGGCTTTATTAAAATACTATTTGTGTTAATATATTAAAATATCAATTATAATAATTTGCGTTACTTTTATCACTTGTATCGCTCATGAATTTGGAGATCTTATAGTAGGTATAAATAATAATTGCGATGATTTGTAAAATTGTAATTTGTAAAGTATAGGTTGAATAAGAGTTATATATATATATATATATAATATTTCGTGTATTTTTGTTCCTTTTGCTCTACCCGAACTTATATATGTATGTGGTAATAAAAAATAAATATATGAAAAAATATCGGCCGCACTACAACCTAAAAAATAAGCCCAACTAACACTTTCTTAATATTAACAGTCGGGACCCATAAGATATTACAGGGCTACTTGGGAACATTTTTCTTTTTCTTAGTTTAATGCAGCCGAATGCTTTTGTCTTCTTATACATTTTTTTTATTTTCCAGTTTTTGTTAGGATTTCTTAGTTTGGTTATTAGAATTTTAAGGAGGTATAGACATCGAATGCCACTACTCTAAGGTTGCCCAAAGTGTATTTTAAATATACATCACTAACCTTAAAATTGTGGAAAAAATAAGCATTTTTAAATGAAATTCTAAATCCCTTTAGAATTTAATTTAAAAATGCTTATTTTTTCCACAATTTTAAGTTTATAAAAATTTAAATATCAAGAAATTAACACGTATTAAAATTAAAATAAAATTAAAATTAAAATATATTCTATTTTATGTTATTGTTTTCCTTGAACATAAAATAAACATTATTTTACCCATAAAAATTTATACTAATATAAAAATGCAATTGTATCAAATATTACCTCTCAAGCAATATGGCCGGTGGAACAGGGTTCAAAACGAAATCTCGTCTTGGCTGCGATATACCTAACAAATAAAAATTAAATTATCATTATATTATTATGAATGAATATACGTTATATATTTTATTATGTTTAAGTGAAGGAACTGATGATGTCCAAACAGCTGATTAAGTCACCTTTTCAATTTCAACCAAAAGAGAACTAGTTAAAAATCGGTTCATCCGTTTGAGAGCTACGATGCCACAGACCGACATACTTGATGTACTTACCAGGAATAGGCGCTGAGTCAGGTAAAGGCCTTAATCGGCGAGGTGGAGGAGCGGCCACCGGCGTAGAGCGCGCTCGTCTTCGCGATGGTACTGGTAACTGAGATGTTCTACGAAAAATAATTGCAAAAAAAGAAGAAAAATCTGTTTATTCTGGATAGAAATAAACATGTTTGGTAAATTCCTGTTCAAAAGTCAGATATTTATTGTCTCCTATCACTTTTAGCATATTGAATAACAACGTAAATGTTAATATTCTGTATCCATATTGTAAATACAAATATTCCTTCAAGTGAGATTTACGATCATGACATACAACTAAACAGTTGGAAACCTAAGACTTGTCCTTTCAGATAAATATTGCTGCTATATATAGGTACAGTTATTTTGATTTACTTAAAGATGGAGTAGTCTTAATTAACCGAATTAATTATCTTTTAAAGTATTCTTGCTTATATTTAGTCAGTGTAAATATTGTAAGTCATACTTTAAAATTTAATTATAAAAATAGTGCATTTACATAGATTTAGTAGCTTCACGCTTTAAAAATAGGATAAAAATAGTAAATCAAATAATATTATTTTAAATATTTTTCTCTATATATGTTACCTGGCAATATGATTTGTTCTTATGTTTTCAACCGGCCTGTTGAGACGCTCTCGAAGCTGTAAGCCATGATTTATTATTTAAAATCTAAACAACCTAGGTACAAATAAACGTGAGCAAATTAAAAAGGCATAAAGAGACTAGAAAAATCATAATAAAGCCCAGTGTCCAACGCGAGCTGAACGGGCTCATTAACTACGTTGAACTCGCAAGAGTAAGCTGCATAGATACTTGTGTCCACCAATAAATAATCGGGCGAAAATTTTAATAAACTCGCTCAGTTGTGGGGAGCGGAGCGAAGTTATACAAAATACAAAACTCTTTGTTAGTGGAAATGTGTATTTTATTAAAAAGAGGTTCCGTTCCTTTTTCGCGGTGGAAACCGGGCTAACCTTTCTTTATCCATCTTTTCAAATTAACTTAAGTAATATCGATTAAGGTTGTTCATGGACAACTTTAAAATGTACAGTATCATATTTTTTTTTACATGCTTTTGATCTTCATTATACGCAAAGGTTGCAGGACTTTTTTGTGCTGAGATTTTACAGAAATTTTACTAACAAAACAATTTGCCTATATATTCGAAAAATATTTTTTAAATTCTATATATATGTTAGTATTTTATAATGGAAAATATTAAAAAATATTATGCTTAATATGACCTTATTACAAAAGATATCGGCTCGCGGTGTATCCGCAAGTCGTCTACGAACAGCGGACAGGACAGCGGCGGGGCCGGCCGCCCTCGCTAAACATAACGCTGCTCGAAGTTGCCCGCTTTCTGAATCCTATAGAAAATTCAGGTGATAGCAGAATTTTTATGCCTAAGCCTTCATCCATAGGTTTTTGCTTTAATTAATAAACAATAACCCCCATAAATTCCTTCATTTATCTATGTACCTTATGTAAAGATGTATACTAAACTAGCGGCCCCCGCGTGGCTTCGCCCGCTTGTACGACACAATTAGTTATTTTATCATCTCTATCAAATGTAATAACATTATCATTTTAAAGACAATATTTATATATTAATAACTAAATGTTTTAGCCAATTTAATAAAACACTTATTTTGTAGCAATATTGTCGCATGCAACTCTTTATATTGACATAATTTTTTTATTCATCAATCGATTGAAATAGAACACACACAAAATGGGTAAGTGAAGGAATCTAATAGTGAGCACTGCATTTGAATCGGTTAAGTCGTTTCTGACATTAGCTTGAGCAAGCGGACATACAAACAGAAAAAAAAAAAATCACCGAAACGTTATGGGTAATAATGATCGCCTTTTTAAACAATGTAATTTATAAATTAGTTCAGTACGTAGTATTTAGTGTAGGATAAAGTAGAAATAAAAAAAGACCTAATTTTATATACATTTTTATAACATTACTCTGACGCTGTATTGCATTAAACATTAAAACATTATCCATTAACAAGAATATCACATATGTACCTACAAACATGTCAAACTGATAGCCTCTCTTTTTGAAGTTGGTCAAACATAATTTAATTTTACGCATAACTTTTTTTCTTCACACTGTATTCCGGATGTAGCGGGATAGGCAGAGAGAGCGTAGTTTAGCCCACTTTCCGCCGAATTCAACAGGCATTGTGTGTCGAGTGGCGGAACTCAACGCCGCGCATATCATGACATAAACATAACTTACTCCTGTGATATCTGGTTCAAAAATTAACTCCACTAGATGGTGTAGAGCCATCCTTTGTAACAAGGCATGAGGTAGCGCCGCCGAGGGTGGGTCTCTGGCCAAACGCTTTATCAAAGCGGGTAGAAGTTGCCGTACGCAGTTAGCGCTGGAGCTACGCACTACCGCACACACTGCGCCCTCGGCCGGCGCTCTTGCTGCTGACACCTATTGATATGATTTAGTGTGAAAAAAAGAAGCAGCTCGCAGTTATTACGAGTAAAAGAATTATAGATACCCATGTGCGGATATCGATATATTAATATTATATCAACGAAACAATATATGCTAATTTGTATTCTACTAAACACATTTTCATGTAAAATGTTGCCAAGACGATGATTCGCACTATCCAAAAGTTATCGGATCAGATCAGTTATCAAATCTCGCGAAGAGACCAAGTTTCTGACTCTACACCTCTTAGTTCTAAGTTTAAATGTAAAACTGCAAGTAACAAGTTGAGAATGTTGAGATGGATGTGTGGAAGAACGAGAACGAACCAGATTCAAAATAAGCACCGTTAGGGGCAGAACGAAAGTATCACCAGTAAGTGATTGATGAATCATGACAAAGAAGATTACCACGACAATGCACTCAGTCTAATTATGACAGAAAGACATGTGACTAAAAGTTAATTTTTTGTAAATATTGGCTGAATTCCCTAAATGCCTAGAGTAAATCGACGAGTTAATAAAGTCTGTATAAGAAAACTCTAACAAACTCCAAATGTTAATTTAAATGTAATGTAATGGTAGGGTATATGTAATGGTAGGGTTTTCTTTAAAATCTTGTATTTTCTTGTGTTATTTCGCAACTAGTCATTGTTATAAGTCGTATAGAAACTACCATTCCATAGTTTAAGGGTGTAAAAGTTTGAAGTTTTATTTATTTTCTATTTTCTTTATATTAACACTAGGTTATTATTATTTATTTATATATAACATTTCAGCTTTCTAAGACTTTATGTATCCTATGAATTAATTTTTAATGATCAACAGTCAATCAGTTAAGAAATCGGATTTTTAAATATCAATAAGATCAAAAGTATAAAAGCTACGCAAATGAAACCTTATATATTTTATAAATCTGCTATTGACGTCATGTACACAAAATTTATTTATTTGGTATAATCCAAATCCAAGTCAAAAAAACGACGAAGCGTTTCAGAAAAATGTAGGTAGATAGTAATAGTGTGAGGCGAGGGGTCGCCTCTTATCCTTTCGTAATCCTTATAGCAGGGCATTACCGCAGCTTGAGATATATTTAACATGGTAGAAACAAAATATGTATTTACTTTTAACGAGGTAATACTATACGATAATAATAATAATGTTTATTGCTGATATAAAAGATTTACTATGTTGTATTAAATACGTGTCAACTGTTAATACGATACAAGTGTGCAAACAATAAAAAAATCATGTTTAGTTAAGATTGCCTCCTAGGAACCTTAAATATTTGCATGGGGCTGAATAACGTCAGAAAATACGGCGAGCCTATTTCAAATTCCGATTGACATAGGTGTTTCGTATTTTATAATATTATAATGAGACATTTTACGTGTCAAGATTTGAAGATTTGATTGGCTGGGATGACAACTTAAAAAATTATATATATCTATATATACCGCATCGCTCAACGCCCACATGTGCTGCACGAAAGACAAGCCAACGGGTTCCAATTTCCGGACATTATCCGGGTCCAATAGGATGCCATGGAGATGATCTGTAGCTTTCACTGCCGCTATCCAGTTTTCCTTAACAAGAGAGAATAGTAAATATATTATTCTACATACAAAATATAATAAAAATTCACATTGACAGCATTATTTTATATAGTTTCACTCTGTATCCCGCACAAACCAGGGTAGCCAGGGGGAACCTAGTGGTACACTCCGATACTATTTTAATATACATAATTATAAGTTACGACCTACACAAACTTGACACCATTGTCCTCGTTACCCCTAATGTATTTTTTATATATTCAAGTATTTTTGCAGTTTTCAATATTGGGGATAAATCTTACTATACATTTTTTTTACTTCACGCTGCATCCCGTATTCAGTAGAGTAGGTGGAGGAATGAACCTAACGATAAAATAATCCGTTTCCCTCTTTTTGCCCAAATCTGACACACGAAAGTATCCAGTGGCGGAATTAAACGCTACGCTTTGCCTCCAGTACAGCATAGTATTAGGTACAGTTACTTCAAGGATTAACTTACCTACTTCGCTAAATATTGTAGGTCAGACATAGCGTTTCTTGATACTAAATTTAAATAAAAGAACCAGCGTCCTTGCAAAAAAAAATATTGCTCACCAAAAATTTGTTGGTCAAGGGCGCATACATTAAGAAGCCCTAATAGAATATTCATTTGTTCTTTTAAAGTGTCGCTCAAGGTGAGTAGTAATTAAAAGCGAAAGCTTATTATTTACAATTTGATTTAAGTTCAGTTCTTAGTTTATGGCGTTTTGGAGCGTGCCAATTGAGCTTTAATCAGAAGATTGAGAACACAAGAAGAAGATTGTACGGTAAAATATAGATATAAGAATGCATGTCAAAAAGAGTCTCAGTTAAAATACTGACTTCACTTATAAAATAAAAAGTTGATTTTTCTAAAATATGAATTTTACAAGGAATAGTCATTCAGAAATATTAAGAATAATGTTTGGTAGTACACACACATATACAGAAGACAAAAATAAAGAGATAATTATTATTTCTTCATCATGTGTGGTAGGCGTAGATTAGGTTCTTCTTTCAAGGCG
>DWAN01002755.1:0-14541 GCA_018230445.1 Heliconius hewitsoni | reverse complement strand
TTAAGCAAATAATTCTGTGGTTTAAGCGGGCGAAGCCGCGAGCGGGTCGCTAGTTGTCTAATATAATCCTAAATTATAAGAAAAAAACATATTAAATATACGTAAAATATGGCTATTTAGTAATGTCTCTTTCCACCGTCCCTTTTATGTTTATTGTCCAAAACTTCTTGTTTATTTAGAGTTTTACGTTTTATAAATTGGGGGTTCATTTCAAACTTTATTATGAAGGCCTCTCGGGCTTTCCGGCGGACGTTGAAATTGTTTTGACCGCCGTTTTCGAGATATTCTTTTAGTGATTTAGAAGTTTAAAAGATGCTTAATATAAGGAAACTTCTTTTTCTAGTTCTTTGTTTTTCTGGTTTTTCACTCTTCGGCCTTCTAATGAATTGTGTATTTAATGGCGCTCGACCACGTACTTTTATGAAAATGGAAAAAAAATATAGATATTGGTTGTAAATTCAAATTCCATTTAGCGAACTATTTATATGTATAATAATACAATGGTGTAATAGTACAATAGTAAATGGACAACATAAGGACTACCATGATAAATAAGGCTTCGATAAAAGAAGCTCACTCAAATTGGTTCATTAATTCAGGAACTACAGTGACACCGACAGACACACAAACACGACAAACTCGTAACACTCCTCCCTGTTGCGTCGGAGTTGAAATAAGCAGTTTTGTAAATTAAAATATTTTTAAACTCTTATTCCAGACCGAGAAAAGGTAAATATTTTAGAAAACGTATAATAAAATTTAAACAGAGTGGAACTCGAACTCGAGCCTTTTAGAAACCGTTCAACTCTACTTCGTCCATCTTTTGTAAGGTTTCTAAAATATTGTTTATCCTCAGTGTAGAATAACACTTTAAAAAAGTAAATCCCGATATGTTATTTTTTTAGCTTCACTAATTATCCCGCACATTGCAGGATAAACAAAGTAAACCTGGGAACATAGTGTCAAGATACTATGCTCTAATTTAAGAATCTTCTTTTCACCACTTGCCGTCGAATTGTCAAAGCATTGCATATTGGGTGGCGGAATTCAACGCCGCACTTTGTGTCGTTAACAACGAGGAAATGAAATTATGAAAAAATATTTCATTTCTACGAATGGGAATCAAACCCACATTTTTTGCGTTTAAGCCCACAATCTTTTTACGCTTGCTTTGGCCTCTAGCTAATATTATATTTAAAAACTCATTTTTAATATTACAAAACGGCAGAGATCCGCATAATTACTAACCTAGCAACATTTTAATCTCAACGGTTCGACGCCTCTTACATTGTTCAAAACAAATTTAATGCTTCATTTTAACTTTTGAAGCTAGTAGATTGATGTGATATACTTATTATGTATAAAAAAAATTTAATCAATACTTATATTATAAAGTGAAAGAGTTTGTTGTTTGCTCTAACCTCAGGAGCTCAGGTCCAATTGGCAAGTTATTTTTTCCTTAGATGGTCCATAAAGGAGGGTATTTTACATCACCTAAGGGTACATTTTAATTGTACCTGCAGTGACAGTTACCCTGTGCACTTAGAGTATGTCTATTTATTATTTCTTTTTAACTAATATATCGTCGATAAGACTAGGTGGAGGGAATTTAGTACTAAGACACTCCGCTCCCTAATTTTCGGCAAATTTCGAATCATTGCGAGTTGAGTGGTGAAACACAATGCCGCTCTTTGTATTGCTGCCAGTGTAAAGAAATTATAATAATCATTCATTCCACCGAGTGGTAATCAAATTTGCAATTGTCAATCTCAATCTTCAATTTTGGTCCTGGTTTCGGTTTGCTCTAGCTAAAACTAATTTACAAACAGGACATAGTTTAGCTATTGCATATAAGACTCTATCAAAATATGTCAAATATGTCAGAAATGATACCTACGTTGTGTTAGCTTCAATACGGTTAGATTAATTGCTGTCTCGCTTACATCTAAGGGTGGATTACAAACAGGCGTTTATTAAAGCTTTCTGATAATAAAATTGTGTAATAAAAGCAAAAGAATAATTTAAGTAAGCACAGTTGAATCGATATATTCTATAAAGGACGAAAACATAATTTACAGAGACAGGTTTTGCCTATAATCTATATTTAGTGTTATACCTCAGATCCTGACTGGTGATTTTGATCAGGTTATCAATTTATCTAGAGGTTACCAATTTATCCTGCTTATCAAGTATAAGAGATTTTATATTGATAGATTTGTCAATATTAACGATCTTCCAAAGGAATAGAAAGTGGAGATAGTTTTTTTCTTGCTCGGAACGCCAAAATAAAAGAACAGAACAGAACAGTATTTCTTTTGTTCTTTACATTTGTAATATTTATGTGGAAATATTGTACCAGAGTGAATGAATGAAACTATTACTATATTATTATTTAATCTCATAAGTGAGAAATGAACCCACAGCTGTTACGTTACAGTCATAATCTTGTGCCCCTGCCTCACAACGCAAATCAACATTTCCCTACATTCCTCACTAGGTAAAAATTATAACGGCCTAGTTTGTAAGTTTCCTTTACTTGTCTAAATTTTATACAAATATTGCAAGCGCGTTGACGCCGCCATGCAAATTAGACAAACAGTGCGTCAGCGTGATTGATTTCAAGGGAATAAATTTGAGCCGTTACTTTTGCTGTACATTTATAACATTTTTTGTGTTCCATTCTGTGATTCGTTACACAGTTCTATGAACTAGCGTTTTAAAGCTTACTATGTTTGCAATTATTTTTATATATTATGGCACCTTTTGCTATTTTAACAAGCTTTTATCAGATTTCATTTCGAATTACATATTCACAATTATAATTATAATAAAATTGAAGAAATTGATTTAATATAGAGCTAGAGCTAAGTTAATATATACCTTAGAAATTTAGATATAAGTCATTCAAATAGCAATTTAAGGTTCTCGCAGTAGAAGTTATGAAATTTATATATTTACAAGAATTCTGCTGAGTGGTTTTTAGCTTCTAGAATCGATATATTAACCGACGTAATTCTTATTTTTTTATACCTTACATGTACCTACAGAATTGATTTTTCTATCCTTTTATTATATATAGAGATTTTATTTATGAGTATGGAGGGTAATCCAACACAAAATTATAAGAAAAGAAGTTTACGATACCAACATTATTTATTTAACTACCAAAGAAACTTATATAAATTTATATATTATATGAGTATTGATAATATAATTTTTATTAATGAACAATATATTTAATTTACCAGCAAATAGAATCATATAACAATCTAATACATAAAAATATCAATTTAATACTTAG
This sequence comes from Heliconius hewitsoni, assembly GCA_018230445.1. Classification (NCBI taxonomy): domain Eukaryota; kingdom Metazoa; phylum Arthropoda; class Insecta; order Lepidoptera; family Nymphalidae; genus Heliconius; species Heliconius hewitsoni. The sequence continues at coordinate 11,240 of DWAN01002755.1, read as the reverse complement.
CTTTGTAACGTTGGGCTGACGATAAGAGAAGAGAGCTACCTTACCTTAGCACCTCTATTTATATTGGCAAAAACATAGACAGCCAGGTAAATTTAAACAAACATTAAAAATAGTAATCATTTTACAGTAATTAATTTAATATAAATTTGAATATTAATTACATATTTTAAGTCCATAATTATTTCTTTAGTATTTTTTTATATATATTTCTTATTATTTAATAACAATTAAATAATAATTCTATAGAAATCTATTACACTCGTAAAGAGGAGAGCTGAGAACGAAGAGGTAACATTTCTTGGTATTCTCTGCCTATCCCGCTCTGTCACCTAAAGTATTTTAAATTAACATAGCAATCTAATTATTAAATAAAAAACATATACTTATAATATTAAACTAAGCCATCGTGATGCAGGAGCACAAGGGGACCACTTCGTGGCACGTGTCGAGGCAAAGTGCGACGTTGATTTCCGCACTGCACGCAACGCAACGCCCTCCAGAATTCGGCGGAAAGTGGAGAAAAAAAATGTCTTAATAGGAACGGAGTGTTTTATCACTAGGTACACAGGTTTCCTCTGCTTACCCTGTTATGTGCGAAATATACCGTGAACCTAAAAAATAATTAACATAATTAATTTGGACTTGTATTTAAATTCACACTTAACCATGAAAACCAACACGTTATTTATCTGAAAGCTTTCGTTAGATAAATATTTGGGCTCTACATCCGGTGAAATATCGACCATCTATCTAGAATTGAAGACTCCATTCATTCTACAATACATAGACAAAGATAGACAAATTCATGCTTGTCGCTTAGAACCATGACAATCGAGTGACTTTGAAATATTAATGACCGTACAGCGCTAGCTCGGTTTAGAATCTAGAGTACGTTTTCATATAATCTGATCGGAGTTTATTTAGAGATTTATTTTATTGTTAAGTGTATTGCTTAATATTTTAATAATATATATAAGTGAAGTCAGATGACGTTATAGTACAACCGTTCAGTACTCGTAGGAGAAGTGAAGACATTTGACAACTGACAGTGTTGCCATCCTTTGACTACACCGAAATACAACTTGACGTTCTGTATTCATACTATACGACACATAATATATATTATTTATTTTATAAATTATATTAATTTTCAGCAAAATTCAGCATTCGTTCAGAAAGTAAAGAACAGAGTTTTTAATTATTTTTTTATGGAAAGGGACAAGGCAAACGAGCGTTCGGGTCACCAGGTAAGTGATCACCGCCACCCACGATCCCAGTGCACTGGAGTTGCAACACCAGAGGAGCTACAGGTGCGTTGCCGGCCTTTTAGGTGAAGATAAACGCGCTTTTTTCCTGTAATAAGCGGAACTAAGCGTGAAGCTAAAAAAAATTGTAGGTACTACGTTTTCCTCTTTTTGTGTGTGCTGAGTATTGCTACCTAATGCAAAATTGTAAACTGTGACTGTGATTGTGTACTAATAAAACACATGTAAAGTAGGAAAGTTCAATGCCTCAAGAATTCAGAACGTAAGTGTCGTAATGGGAACGCAGTGTCTTAACACTAGGTTCCCAGGTTATTCTGCCTATTCCAATGCCGCGCCTTCTCTTATTACGAAAATAAGTATATTTTTTTCCCCAGAGTGATAATTGAACCCATAACCATCACGATTACTCAGACACTGTGCTACGACGGCCTCATTGATAAACAATATTTACGTATATTACTAAAAGATATCGTATGTTCATAGTGAAAACAATTCTTTAGAGCATTTCAAGTCACAATAACACTGTTTTATTATTAGAATTTTTTCTGCCTTAGAAATGTATAACGGTGAAAAATTATGAGACATCAGAAAAAAATATATACTTACTAGCTACTTGCGGTTTTATATCCTTGGTTAAATGGACGTAAGCATTAGTTATCTACAATAATTGATATGCCATTTATTTATTTATATATAATTTATTGCACATAATAACAAAAAAAATGTACATATGGCGGGCTTAACGCAAAAGAATATTCTGTCCCAGCCAAACTTGTCGTATGTAACGCAACATTTACATCCTATAAATACATAATTATACATATAATACAATATGTAATTATAATAATATATTATCGATATTCTAAATAAACTACATAAAAATATAAACTATATATAGAATACCAATATATACAAATAATTACATACCAAATTAAATTGATGAATTGATAAATATTTTTGCTATTTCAAAAAAAAATATCCAGCGCTTGAATATCTCACGGGAGTAAGCTCTTCGTATGGGCTCTGTTAATTCGTTCTATAGCCTGACTCCGGCGACTGCAAAAGAGTCAGACATGAACCCTGGCGTATGATGGAGCGTGGACAGTATAAGATTGGATTATCATATAAAATCGTAAAGATCTATAATGGAAAGAGGAAAAGAAAGTAAAATCAGAAGAAAGATAAATGGGAGACTGGCTATCGAAAAGGATGGAGTAAAGTGAGCAAAGAACTCTAGACTTCCTGCAATCAAGTACGGAAAGCCAGCCAATCCCCACTCGAGGAGATGAAATATTTTTACTTAAATTTATAATTCTATTTCTTCGCTCTGGTGTCGAGGCTAAGCACGGTGTTGAGTTCTGCCACTTAACGCGCAATGCTTCCAGAATTCGGCAGAAAGTGGAGAAAGGAGTGTCTTAACACTAGGTTCCCTCTGCCTATCCTGCTGTGTGCGGAATACAGCGTGAAGCTGGTTTTGGTTTTTTTTTGTTTATATCCAAGCAGCAAACCTCACCGTTATTAGTAATAGGAAGCAGCAAAGTATTAACCAACTGTAGTTTAGTCTGTGCAGACTACCTGTACCTGTGCAGGTAAAAAGAATCTTAAGGCGCATCAAAACAATCAACATAATGTGATATATATTTTTTAGAAAGCGTATAATAATTTAAAAGTAGCGTGACTACCTCTTGGAAACCGTCCAAGAGGTCACAAGAGGTGCGTATTCAAATCCCGCTACGTTCAAATTTTTATACGTTTCTAAGCATTTTTTTTCTTTTAATAGAATGTGATCCCTTCCTCGATATGTGAAATTCCTACATGAAATGTTTTTTCTCTGAGATTAGCGCGTTCAACGAAACAAATTCTTTAACTTTATACTATTACAGATTTTGTTGCGTTGAATCTACTATACCATCAAACGTGTCATAAGCTGAATATATCCAGAAAAACCAATAAAACCAACGGTTATTATTTCACATTCACACCTAAACGTTTTTTGAATCCTAATATTTAGGCGTTCCATATTTTAGAGATTTTTTTCAAAGAGCGGAGTAGAGACGTTGTGAATTTTTAACGCGCCTTTCGTATTCTGTTTACGTTTTCACAACTGTAGAAGTACGGCATTAACCCTAATAGATCTGTGCCTAAAATAGATTTGTGTAGTCTTTGACCTAGGTAATGTCTATTAATAAATTTAAAATTAAATTAGCTTCACGCTATATCTCGCATGTAGCATGGTAGACAGAGGGAACCTAGTATTAAGACTCTTTGTTTCTTACTTTCCGCTCAATTTGAGACATTACGTAAAGCGTGTTAAGTCGTGGAAACGCTGGTGGAAAAGGAAATAAATCATTCTTCCGAGTCGAAAAATTATATTTCAGATTAACGCTTTAATCTATATAACAGCCTAGGCAGAGAAAATCTAGTGAATTCCAGATATTGCGAGACTGCAGTGCAACTTTTGTACTGTAAAAGTTGTTTGAATTTACTTTCACTACACTGATTATGTACTGAAAGTAAAATTCAAACAATATTTACTTATACTACATAATCTTTTTTTTACCTTAATGCTGTATCCCACATACATATAGCCGGGTACGCAGAGGGAACCTAGGACCTAGTGCAAAGTTGTTAAGTGTTAAGATACTGCGTTTCCATTAAGACACTTCCGATCCCCATTTTCCAACGAATTCTGAAGCATTGCGTGTTGAGTGACGTAACTCAACGCCACGCTTTACTTACTAACCAGAGCGAGAAAATGAAAATATTTCACTCTCCCGAGTGGGAATCACATCCACAACCGGCACGTTTACAATCACACTCTAACGCCACTGGGCAACGACGGCCTCATAATCTAACAATGATTGAAAGAGACAATGGGTTTATAATTTATTCTTATTAATAGAGGGAGCCCCCAACCTTATCTACGTAGACTTTAAAATATAAAATTAAAAGTTATATCTTTATATTGTAAGTTCAATGTGGTAGAATTTGAAACCGACTTGACATACATTAATAAGAACGTATGGGTTAGTGGGCAGAGCGCTTGGACCGTTTCAAAGAGGCGCGCCTTCAAATCCCGCTACGATCAAATCGTTTTAAGTTCTTTTTAAGGATAAAAAGAAGAAGTTTCGAGCTCATAATGATATCAGTTAGATATTTTATCAAATACCATTAAGAGAAAAAACATTTTTTTAATCGCTTCCTCTAATTGGAAGGTCCATTTGTAAAAGCGTTATTAAAACAGGTCCTAATCGTAGGATCAAATAAAAAAATTACAAGCACTCTCAATAAGAGAAAGGTCCTTCCACTTCTAATCATAACGTATTTAAATTACTTTGTCGAGTATGGCTTGAAATCGTTTTATTTTTACGTTTTAATTTTATTTCTTATATACTTCTTTCGAGGACGTCGTGGCACAGCGGCACGCCGTTTTACTGTATACGCGACTGGGGTTGATCCCCTACTCAGAGGAATGAATTGTTTTCTGTACTATCTGAAAAATGGACTGGAAATGGAACGAATGGATGGAATGTAACGAACTTTCGTAACACTAGGTTTCTTCTGCCTACTCTTCTAATCGCGAAGTAATAAATAAAAAAAATACTAAAGACAAAAATAAATATCCAAGTCAATCCAAACAAAAATATCCCAAACTTGTATAGAAATATCTCAGAATAGCAAGTTATAATGAACAAAATAAGCCTATATATGGAATAATAAAGCAACTTACACAAACTTACCTATACGTTAATCTGCCTTCTTTTATACTTCCACCAAGCACTTAAGTGGATATGAAGAAAACAAAAGTTTGTAAGATAACCTTCTGAAGCCGAGAAAACAACATGTACCCTATATGTACAATTGTACATACATTAGTACAATATTTACACAAATGTATTTCACTTCGTACCTATAAACAAAGTCATAAATAAAGGATTGAATTGATTGATGTCGAGGCAAAGCGCTGCGCTGAGCTCCGCCACTCAACACTTAATGCCTCCAGAATTTCACAGAAAGTCCCAGGTTCCCCCTGCTCGCTTAGCTTGCTATGTGCGATATACACTGTGAAGCTAATAGTGAAATTAAAAAATGCTATGCTAAATAGTGAAAAGCTAATAATGAACTAATGAAAATGAATAAACAAAAGAACTGAAAGGACTTGACAATTACGATGATTGTGATGATGATAGTGTTTAGACTTGTATCACCAATAATATATTTAAATGAGCAATTTGAGTCTATGTTATGCACGAGTCTGGAGATATCGATCAGCTACCTGGGCCAAATGGCGGGAGGTTACTAGTGTGATCTGGACCATAGAGTATCGCCCAAACTCAAAGATCTGTAATACAAGAGCATCATTCGACCGATTCTTTTATACGCCAGCGAATGCTGGCTAGTACGATCTCGGCACACTCTGGTAATAAGACAAAGCAGGTTGTTGAAGAACAAGCAATATCTCCAAAAATTGGCTGTGCATTAGAAACGAAGCGTTTAACACTAGATTACTCCTGCTTACCCTGCTATATGCGGGATACTACAAGATATATATGAATATATAAAAGTAAACTACAAAAATAATTACATTTAAAATAATATATTGGTGTCATAAACAACGAATTTGACGAAATGAAAATTATTCTAAGCTTATTTTATTGTTGTTAAAGCTTTGTAATACGGCGTCGTAAAAATCAGTTTAACGCTTAGATTGGATTGTTATAATAAACAATAAAATGTTATATTGTTTGAAAATCTGTTGCTACGCCCCATAAAGATAGTACCGAAGTCCACTGTGTAATAGAATTTACTAATTCACTACAAAAATTGAAAAATATATAACATTTTGAAAAAGACAAAAATATTTAAAAAGTTCTGGTAACAAGAGAAACGCAATTTCTTGAAAATTAGGTAGAAAGTAGGGAACGGAGTGTTTCGACACTAGTTTCCTAATTTGTTTATACGTGATATATTGTACAGCTGAAAAAAATGATAATATAAAATAATGCCTATTCATATTTTATAGCTTTTAAACTAATACTGATACCTACTGATCCTCTACATAAATAAATGTTTTATACGACATCGGCTATTAATTTAAAAGTAAATTTAGATAAAAACTAAAGTACTGAAGGACATAAATAAAATAAACAATGTCTGTCCATAACTACCAAGATATTACGCATCTTATGAGTGGACTAAACAGAGAGCACTAGAACTTTACACATAAACCCCCTTTTTATTTGTCAGATTGGTAAAGATTCCTTTGACCAGATGTGTGGTGTTTGTTACGAGATGAAGCGTTTTTTTAATGTACGCTGTATCTCGCGCACAGCGTGAAGCTATCAAAAAGCAGGTCAGGAAGAGAGAACCTGGGAACCTAGTGTTAAGATATTCTGTTCTCATTAAAACCTCACTTTCTGTCTAATACTGAAGGCTTGCGTGTTGAGTAGCGGAACTCAACGGCACGCTTTTGCTTCCTTACTAGAGTGAGGAAATGAAAATATTAAATATTTCATTTTCGCGATGGGAATCGAACCCATAACCTGTTGCGCATACATTCGCATGCTTGTGTCACTGCACTACGATTGACTTCACTTTTTTTGTAGCTTCAAGATTTGTCCCTACCGTAGTAGTTAGAGAGACCTTGCGGTACCTGCATAAATCTTTCGTCTCGTCCATTGTCATTAATGCTTCATGTCCTGAGGGTTTTCATACTTTTTTACGTCACATGATAACAGTAACAGTAACATTGATACTATGTTTTCAAAGATCAACTGTGATCCCTTCCTGCCTTTTTATCAACCTCTCCACCACTTAACCATTTTTGTCTATTCTTGTTTAACTTCAAACTTGTACCACACATGAGCGGAGCTCCGTTGAATCGTAAAACACAAGACTTCTGATGGTCGTAAACTTCAGATTTTCTCCATAGTACTGATGAATTTTGCCTTTATTTCAAGATACAACTAACATATTTAGCTATTTTCTTTATAGAGCAATGTTGTTAAGTATGATAGTACAAGGACATATTTTAGATATAATAACAAAAGATCGAAATCGAAAGGCAATGTCCCGAGTTGTAATGCAGGAAAACTGTGCAAAACTGAAATTAAGTAAAGATAAAGAATGTCAATCAATCAATAAAAAACACTTTATTGCATAAAGATAATGTCTTTAAAGATATTTTCATATTTTTAAAAATCTGGAAAGAAACTCTTTTCAGTTTCTGTCAAAACTAAAACTATATATATATGTGTGTATATATAGCTACATATATTTTTTAAATTTTTTATATATAACCGCTAGTGGTTCACAAGTAATAAATAACATCTGTTTTAAAGTTAAAATACGTTACTTCTAATGTAAGTAAGAATCAATATACACGTACTTTACTCAGATTTTTAAATAAGAACCCACTGTCCGTTCTATTTTCGAGAAATTACATGAATCCGCAACCTTCTTGTTTCAAAGACAAATCAACCATTTTCTGTTAGAAAAAAAGCGATTCCTCTATTCGACTCCCTTTACAACTTAATCTATGAGAAATTCATTTGAAAATAAACAGCGAAACATTTATTAACATAATATTAAGTTACTTGAAAAATAATATTTTCTTTGAAAACTTTTGCGTTTCGGGGCAAAATTAGCTGTTGACGCGAAAAAATAACTTTCTTGTTGTTAGGATTCCTTGACAAAAAATAAAAAATATAATGGCAAAGTAGAGTAGCTATATGGAACCTATTGTTAAGGCATTCCTCTGTATCTTCCGCCCAATTTTCAAGATATTGCATGTTGAGTAGCATAATTAAACACAATCCTTTGTCTTGTTTTGTTTACAGTCTAATGCGGTACTGCTACGCCACGACTGCCTTACTCGAGAGAGAGATTATGTTTTATTTCCTTTGTATTTCCTCGTTAGATAAGAAAAATTGGACTGATGGTGGCGTTAGGTTACGCCACTCAGGCTGCTGTTGTGTGATTTTAAGGTCTACCGGTAGACTACACAGACAGACACACGTTCCCTTTAAGATACTTCCCTTTCTCCTTCCCACCGAACTCTAGAAGAGTTGCAAAACTCATCGTCACGCTTTTGCTTCTTTACTAGAGTGGGAAATCAAAATATTAGTTACTTATTTTCCTCGAGTTGTCTATGCCAAAAGTTGTCGTTAAATAATAAACCGGTTTAACTCTGTTTCAGTTTCTAGAATAAATTTTCGCGGTCGCGGCCTCCCGCTTTTTTAAAGAAAATTGATTCAATGTGCCTGCTGGCGGGGCTGCAGTTTGCAGGAAAACTTGGCTTAGTTCAGGTGTCCTGCCTAGTGATTAAGGTATGTTTTGAAGTGCAGAACAATACCCTTCTGCCCTGCATCCTTCGCTACTACAACACAAGTTAGTAGTTGCGCAGCGGCGTGGCTGTAGTAGAGCCTAGGGCGGATGACGAGGACGTTACGGCGAGGCCTTGATCTTGATGATGAGAATGGCCTATTTTCGTGTCATGCCACCGACACCGCAGAAAACTACTCGGCATTTAATGGGTACTCTGACTTACTTATCGGACCTCCCCCTGCACTATACCTCAGTTTACCTCGAGTATGCAACATCGGCAGTTTTCCATCCTCTACAGGTCCTTAGTATCTTCTGACAAAATAAAATTTCAAATGAGAAACTATCGCATATCTGTCGAGACGCGGATCGGCCGCCAAATAAGGCACCGCAAGAGGGCTTGGATTGGGCACACCCTAAAAAGCCCCCGATCACATTCCAAGACAAGCCTTGGAATGGACACCACAAGGAAAAAGGAAACATGGTCGTCGTAAGCATACTTGGAGGCGTTCAGTGACAGCGAAACTAAAGGTGGTTAAACTGATGTGATCTGAGGCGAAGCAAATTGCTCAGAACAGAGCACGATAACGAAGCACAGGAAAGGCCCTTTGCCTATCCTATACAGGACAATAAGTCAAGTAAATAAATTTCCTCAAGTAGGAATGGAACTCAGAACCTGTCACGCTTGGAGTCACGCGCTCTGTGCCCCTTCACCATGACCAAAATTCAAACCATATTCATTGAGTGTCTTAACAATAGATTTACTCTGCTTATTCTGCTATATGTGGAATACAGCGAGAAGCTAAGAAACACAATAATTAGTAAGCGTCGGAACCCTTCTCGACATTATCTTAAAGTCTTCTCCCGCTTATTAAATTTATTTCTCATCTGACATTGAATAAACTTGTGATCATATTTTTCAGTTCTATTAAACTAGATTGGATGTTAACTTGCTTCGAAGTTTTATAAGCGTTGACGGCGTTTTTAAGATTTTTAAAGGACTCCTGTTTGATAAAAGTAAAATACAGTACTTTGTATCTTTACGCTTTTTCGAAAAAAAAAAAATCTAAAATATATGGATACCTATATAAAAAAAATACTGAACCTATTTTGATTAAATGTGAACTATTTCGCAAATTAGAATAGATTTTATTTAAATTAAAAAATAAAAACTCCGCATGATTTTATAGTATCCCAGAAATTGTAAGTAAAGATAAAATTGCGTTCAGCACACGTCCTTGGAAGCTTAAATTATTATTATTCGAATAATTATCCAATTCCAACAGTATTAAATACAAATAGGTTAAGCTCATTACCTCCTCTTTTTCAGGTCAATAACCAAAAAAAAAACACCCAAACCAATGAATCTTCAAAAATCTATTTTATACCACATAAAATTCTTGTATCTTACATATTTTTTCTGGTAGGGATTACATGGAAAACTTCTGTAGTGACGTTCGTTCGTTTTTGTTTTAGATATATTTATTACAAGTCATTGCCTGCTACTTTGTGTGTATGGACTTTAAGACGTGAAATGAAAATTTAAATTGAAATAAATATTTCATTTCCTCGAGTGGGGATCGTACTCACAACCAGTCGCGGTTACAGTCACACAATTGTGCTCCTTTGCCACAAATGGCCTCTTATATTTTAATATATGAATAGCTGCAGATGATCCCGGCCTAGAATAGGATCACCCTGGTACTGGTGGTGTCGTAAGAGGCGACTAAAGTACGTAGTAGAGTCACGTCGCCAGCTATGGCAACACGCGGATCGTTACCAACCCCGGCATTTAAAACTGGCGTTAATTAGTGGCTTTATGCCACTGCGTTACGCATCGGGTAATGCCGGGCTCCGGCGCCCAAAACACCTTAAAGACCAGCAACGCGTCTGTACCTCCTCTGGTGTTGCACGGGATCGTGAGCAGCTGTGATGACTTACCATCAGGTGACCCCAACGCTCGCTTGCCTTGTCTTGTTCATAAAAAAAAAATTGTTACTGATACCAAAAAAAGTCTAAGACCATTCATTATACAGTTAACGCTTAGCAAGTATTGTCCAAAGGAAATTTTACGAGCTCTTACGTTTATTGAGTAATTTTATGATTGTCTGTTTGTCTTGTTTTATAGTTATAACAATTAGTTATAGCAAATTTTGATTTTGCTTATTATGCTATAAAAATATAAATATATATAAGTCCTTGTGGTGCAGAGGGACAATGTCTGACTATATACACGATGGTTACGGGTTCGAACGTATTCGGAGGAATAAACTATTTTAATTTTTCCACTCTAATAAGATTGGGGACTGACCTCCACTCTTTTGTATACAATGCCACAAATTCGAGTGAAATGTGGAAAGCTGAGTATCTTAACAGTAGATTGTATCTGACTCCCTCAGTGTATGTAGGAGGAAGCTTGATGACAGAAAAAGAATAGAATTTTTTTAATTTCTAATTTAAAAGTTTTTAGAATGACGGTGACGATTAAGCTAAAGAAAGGTCATATATTATAAGGTTTCAGTACTGAATTCAATTTATTATTAATATTATTTTAAAATATCGTGTATTTAAATAAAATTATGGTGGTTTTATTAAATTAATATATCTATACTAATATTACAAAACTGAAGAGTTTGTTTGGTTGACTGCCCT
>DWAN01002754.1:0-14542 GCA_018230445.1 Heliconius hewitsoni | reverse complement strand
TATATATATATATATATATATATATATATATATATATATATATATATATGTTATGTTTATTTTATAGTCACATAGTATTTGTAGAACCAAAAATGGAGTATAGCTAATTTTTATACTGCATCTAATAATATAATTGTAATTGCGATGTTTTTTAGTTCGATTCACACTCGGACGAATAAATTATTTAAATTTCGTAATTCTACTAACAAGACAAAAAGCGCGGCGTTGAGTTGCGCCATTTAAGGTGGCGCATAGAGTGTCTTAACACTAGATTTTCTCTGACATCCGTGCTTACACTGTTACATCGTGAAGCTGTAATAAAAATAAATGTGTTAACACATTTTCCACCATTACCTTAACGCATAATATTTTAAAATATTCAATTATATTTGAAACTCCACATACAACATATAACTATGAAATACATATATAAATCAACGTTTATAAACTATTTAATAGAAATTGTAACATAATAGTTAAAACTGGCTGTTTGCTAACTATCGTGATCTCCACCCGCTGACCTGCCTGACACGTTAACTAGAGTAAGTTACAACGGCGAACCGTCAGGATCGATCAGAGGCTGATTCGCCGTTAATTGACAGCATTCTGAGTGTTCTATACGAGAAGAGGTATACGACTTCGTATGGGGAAGTAGTGTTAGTAGGAAATTAAATCAGCTTCACGCCATATCCCGCACACAGCTGTGGGGAACCTAGTTAAGACACTGCGGTTCACATTTTCTACCGAGTTTTTCGAGTCATTGCGTGATGAGTGGTGGAACTAAACGCCGGATATTTAGCCTTGGTGTAAAAAAATATTTATTTTCTCTTTAACAGTGTTATCTATTTCCAATATTAGTAGGATATGACTATGACATTCTGATTAAAGAATATTGTGTTATCATAAACGTAGCAAGTAAATAATATTTTATGCATTAATAACACTAATATTGGTTTGTATGCAGCGAGTACAAACTGAAATGATTGTTATTAATATTGCACATTGGTTCAATATAAGAAGAAGAAAAAAAGAGGAAAGCCAGTCGTGGCGTACGGGCACAAAATGTGACTGTAAACGGAACTGGTTGTGGGTTCGATCCCCACTCGACGAAATGAAATATTATGGCGGGAAGTGGGGAACGATGTGTCTTAACACTAGATTTCCTCTGCCTACCCTGCTGTGTGCGGGATACGGCGTGAACCTGATTATTATTCTTTTTTTTAATTAATAAATTTGAAGTTACTATGGAAAAAAAATGCACAGGATACTATATTACATATACTATATATAATGTAGGTAGTTTGAAACCTTTTAACATCATATATTTAATTTAAATACAAACAAATTATAGTACATTATTACCAACATAAAACCAAGTGAAACGGATGCTCTGAAATATGGTAAAGTAAAACTATCCGTACCGGTAATTGGATGTCTTCTTCATGAATGCGATCATAGATTTCCTCTAGTAGATTGGAGGTAAATGCTAATATATGAGAACTTACAAAAGGTTAAAGTGTATATACTAAAACTTGTATATTTTAATTAGTGGGGAATAGGAGTGTGTTAATGGAAACGGACTAGTCTTAAAAGGTTCCCAGGTTCCCTTTGCTTACAACGTGAAGCTATAAAATAAAGAATCTTCGAGTTATTTAGATTTCATAAGTGATTTTAAGCTTCCGAAAAATATTTACTATATTTAGATATTATTAAAAGAAAAATAATATATCAAATATAACTTTTTTATAGTTTTTCGTTTACTTAATATAGATTTTTGTTAGACAAATTCGTAAGCACTAACAACGTGACTGCATTGAGAAACTGTAATATATTGTTATGACAATCTAGACTAATCACAATTAAAAACGATCTGAAAGTTATACAAAAGTAATAATCTTTATTAACATTGAAATAGAGTCTAAATTTTGATTTTGGCATACATTAGTAAAATATTGGTGACATGTCGAGGCCCGCTCGGAGTCGTCACGAGCACCGTTCGCCGCTTTCGGTCACGTTCTGGACGGTAGCTGATGGCTAGTGATGATCGTGCTGACAAATTGTTTCGATATATTTGTATTAATGATTTTAAGTTTGAATCAACTGGTTTAATTTATTTATTTGTATTTTATTATATTGTATTGTAGGCCATTCGTGGCGCAGGGGCGGTACAATCATGTAACTGTAAAATTGATTGTGGGCTCGATCCCAATTCGAGAAAATGATTTGTTTATTTAAATTTGTATTTCTATTTCTTCGCTCTGCTATAAAGGCAAATTCGGCGTAAAATAGAAAACGGAGTGTCTTAATACTAGGTTCGCTCTGCCTACTCTACTCTGCTGTGTACGAGACACAGCGGTAAGCTGATTTTATTGTATTGTATATTTATAAAAGTGTGTTAGAATCTATCGTAAAGTTGAAAAATCTATTCAAAATAAATACTTTGATAATTAAAAAGTCACCAACCTTATATGTCACATGCATAATCTAATGTGACAGTTCAGGGTCAACCTAGTGTTAAGACACACCGCTCCTCACTTTCCGCCGAGTTCTGGAGGTATTACGTGTTGAGTGGCGGAATTCAACGCCGCGCTGTGCCTCTACACCAGAGCGAAGAAATAAAAATATAAATGTAAGTAAATATTTCCTCGAATGGAGATCGAACCCACAGTCAGTCGATTTTACAGTCACATTTAGTGCCCCTGCGCCACGACTTATATTTTGTTTCCAATCGTGAGAAAACCAAAGCTTTTTATAGCAAATAAACATAGATCCTTGTGCCAATATATTATCACATTACCAGATAACAAACAGCATTAGTTTATACCATATTCGTAGCTTGACTATTTTTGGACAACCTAGAAAGATATGCATTAACTTTGCACTATTCGGCCTGTAATACTGTGAAATACAATCATATAATATATATTTTTAAAGTAGGCAAATCTTAAATTTAAAGTAAATTATACAAATAATAGTGCCAAAACGTGGGAAATAAAATTGTCTGAACGTGAAACGGATTTTGATATCTCTACATAATCACGAGAGACAGAAGGACAATAAAGTGATCATATAAGTGTTCCGTTTTTACCTTTTGAAGTAGGAAAACTTAAAAATAACTGACTATTTATATTAAAATATGAAAGATTTCAGTAACGTCTAAATTTGATCAGACGTTACTTGAACAGCTTGCTTATAATTATTAAGTAGCTAGTCATAGTACAATCTGAGAAAACGGCAAATCATTTAAGCATCGGTATACATATGTTAGCCACTGTCACGGCTATGAGCCTGCGTCCTTGTACTCTCATAGTTTACGACATATTTCTACCAACTACGCTTAGCCTAGCTTTTAGTACTTTATTGCCGTCAATACTGTACAAATTTTATATAGATAGGAGTATTGAAAAGTGATTTTCTATATATTTTTTTAAATCATTTTGACGATATATTCCGCGCGCAGCATGGCAACACAGAGGTAATCTAATGTTCACACACTCCTTTCTTCATTTTCTGCCGAATTCCTGAGGCTTTGCGTGTTGAGTGGCGGAACTCAACGCTGCGCTTTGCCTCGACACAAGAAATTCATTTCTAATAATATACATTTTAATAAATGTTCCATTTTCTTGAGTGGTATGAACAAAAAAATGTAATGAACGAAACTCAAGCCGTGTTTGAACGAAAATAGGCTAACAGAATATTAGTTTGATAATAATAAAATTTACCTTTTTCCCAACTATATATTACAACGTATCAACAGAACTTTTAATTAAAATCTATCACTATTCGAATACAAATAGATATGTATCAATCTTTGTGGTAACAAATATGATTAATACGTGCGCGGACGCAGCTGCGATAGAACAAAGCGGCTGGCGTTCCCACATTTCTTACGAGATGAGAGATGATCGGAGATCCGCTTTATGCCTCTATAATATGCTACAAAAACGGTATTGTAAAGATATATTTTAAGCTATTTATTATTATTTGGAAATAATAACCATAATATAAAAATTATACTGTCATATTTCAAAAATATATAAACTAACGCGCCATATTCATATATGTAAATACTTAATTCGATTTTAAAATAAGCTTAAATTAGCTTTCGAGGCACACTGTTTGTTGCTAACCTATTGAGGTGGTTAATATAATTATATCAACTGGTCTAAAACGTTAATAGTGTTGTAATTCCAACAATTTAGAAGACAATTAATCGAGAAAGCCATTAGGCTCAGCCATAAATCGGTCTCAATTTCGCGGCGCAATCTAAACCGGTGCGCGGCGCGTGCGCAGCCGACAGATAGCATCTTATCGCGGATCGGGCGCGATCTGTCGTTGTCGCTCCGCGGTCGCAGCGTGTCTAAACACTGTCCAAGCTTGTAACCGATCGACTGACCGTTTCTATCGAATCAATCGACATTCAACAAGGGTTGATTTAAACTATTAACTGACGTAATATATTATTATTATTATGAAAATGTTGTTCTAATCTAAATATTAAAGATATATGTTTTAATGAATTATAATAGTCTAGAACTACATTTCGCAAGTCGAACACGACACGTGATAGATATGTTGCATAAATTCCTATTGAAACGAGTCTATCATTTACAGCACGGAGCTGCGAATAATTCTAATAATGTTTACCAACGCCATTCACTAGACAGTTTGAACACGCGAATCGGAGAACAAAGAGATTTAGGGCAGTGTAACACGATCCTCCATATTGTTGAGGTGAGTGACGCAACAAATCTGTCGCGCGCAAGATGGCGGCGAGACAGCCGTGGCTAAAGGATGCGCCTGCGCCGTGAAATCGCTTGTTACGGCCCGTGTGGCAATGCAAGCTTAATGTATGCGACTATGCGCTCGCTCCGAACCCTAGATAGTGTTTTAATACAATTAAAAAATTATATTACTTTTTATATTACATGGTACACATATTAAAACACGTTTGTAAAACTCAGGGTTACCAAATTATCGCTATTGTAAGATTTTAGGCTTAATCTAAATAATGCATATAATTTCTTCATGAAGCTGAACTTCATGCTGTATCCAGTATGTAGCAGGATAGACTGAGGGAGCCACGCCATTTCCCATTTTACGCCGAATTTTGAAGGCATTGCGTGTTGAATGGCGGAACTTAACGTCGCGCTTTGCCTCGACACCAGATCGAATTAATTAAAATATGAATTATTTCATTTTATCGACTAGAAGTCGAACCCACAACCATCGCATTTACAGTCATACCAAACGCTTGTATCCCTGCGCCACGACTGCTCTCATTAAATCCGCATAATCTTAAAGATTTTATAGTAAAATTGCAGTACCTACTGTGTTCAATTCAATATATTTATAAATAGCTTACATGATTAAAATCCTTAGATAATTATCAAAAGCAGTACAAGTTGTTTGGAACCGAATACATTTCTTTGAAAGTTACATGTGCATGTACCTCTTATAAATGGACTTAGTTCCGCTTATCCTGCCCGCCCGATAGCATCAGCTGTAGGAACACCGCGGACGACCTTTCGAACACCATCGCCAGCGAGCGTTCCCGGGACCCAACACAGTTTTACCGTTACACCACGCCATCTATAAATCCGCCACTTGACAAAATAATAGGGAACCCGATAGTTCGAAGCTATTAACGCCCAAAGAGATATATTGAGCCTACTCCTCTCAATCAGATACCTAAATACGGGTGCAATGTAATAGAAATTTCTTGGTGCTTTGTTTGATATCGTGATAATTCCGATTGGCAATTGTAATCGTACCAACGAACAGCGTATCTCGAGGATCTTGTCAAGCCTCTATAGTTGTTATTAAATCTAATTATGGTGATGCCTTTGATCGGGATCAGTTTTGATTGTTAGACACTGTCCAACAACGTACACGGATATTTCAAGTTTGATCAAATCAATATCAACCAAACAAGGCAAACTGCGGTTACGTTATTTACTATTATTATTATTATTAAAAAAAAAAGCGACATTCCCTTCGAAGTTATTGGGGCTGAACTGATACGCTGGAACACCATAGATAAGTAACAAAAACAATAAAAGAGTGACACATTGCAATTCGGAACTATATGAGCATACTGCTATTCTTTTACTGTCTCATCGTTAGTAGTATTTTAGTTTATTTATTTTAGTTAGTACTATTTTTATACTGGTTCATCAGTTGACTCATCGTCCGAACACCTACATATTTTCACATGTCATATCAAGTTATATACATGTTGGTTGGTTTATGAAAGCTTCGCTACATGCAAAAAAAAAGCAAAAGCAGGGTAGGCAGAGGGAACCTAGTGTTAAGAAAATCCGTTCCCTACTTTCTGCCGAACTCTGGAGGCATTACGTATTGGGTGGCAGAATCCATCGCCGCACTTAGCCTCGATACAAGAGCAAAGAAATGGAAATATAAATTTAAGTAAATATTTCATCTCCTCGAGTGGGGATCGAACCCACATACAGTTGGTTTTACAGTCACACTTCGTGCCGCTGCGCCACGACTGGCCTCAGACTTTACTTTAGTTTCTTATTTTATTTTCAAACAAATTATCAAAAGGTATAGCGGCAAAAAGATATCGAGCTAAGAAAGTTCACTTTATAGTTTCACTATACATTTTATATTTGCTGACATAGAATTTTGGGTAATCACTCGATGAAATATTTCATTCCTCCGAGTGGCAATCGAACCCACAACCGTCGCGTTTACAACCACACGCTTGGACCCTTGCGACACGGCGGCGTCAAATAATTTACTGTTTTAACAGGCTTCAAACTCACAATATACGTTGGATACTGCGAATTTTACTTCATTTACTTTATCGTGCCAACTTTAACACAGTAAACTCTTGTCCATTTAGCAACGTGTATTACCAGTTTTAGTTGGGCGATATTTTAACTTTAGTCTAAGTTGAATTATAAAATCGAAGTGCATACGCACTCTGATTTTAAAGATAAAATCTAGAGAAAGGGGAATTTAGCGATTCTGCAACATTTAATTCAAACAAGTCATTGCTCAAGAATTATATTAAATGGACTATTTTGGCGCTATTAAGATTTGTCTTTCTGTATACAGTAGAAGAAAATTCAATATTAACTTAGAAGAATGCTATAATAAAAATAAAATAGAAATGCTGGCTCTCTTTTGAGAGAAATTGTGTGTATGAGATGTACGTATATATATTTATATATTTTTTTTAACGTTGCGAACGAATGTTTGTGCAATAATAAAAAAATAGGGAGACATTTTTTTTTTACTTTTTCTCCCTGTAATAGATCATTTCATATGTATGAGTTATATTTAGGATAAATAATATTAGTTACACTGTACGTGTGGTGTTCTTATCTAAACCCTCCTGATCACAATCATAGCAACAGCAACAACAAAATATTCTAAGAAGACATTTGAGTAAAACATAATACAGTACGGAAATAAACGCATAAAGATGTCTCTTAAATAAACAAAGGATAGATACATATGAATATATGGTAACTGAAACACGAAATACGGTTATGGAGTAGTACATACATACATTTACATTAAAGACATACCACACAACTGAAGGCTAGGTTCCTCCAATAAATTTCACATGACACTTTCAAAATTTTCGTTAATTAAACAATATATCATTAACAAACTTATTATTAATATCTTTACGACAACATTTTTATGATAAAGCAATATTTTTGAAATTTTAAAAGTATTATTCCAAACTTATCAATTTTTTATAAGTTTTCTAAAAAGTAGCTGATTTTTAATGAGGCCGTCTTAGGCCGGTGCCACAGAGGTGAGACGTGATAGTTGTAGGTCCGATTCCCGAGTACATTATAAGAAAATTTCAACTTTCATTAGCTTAATTTTATAAATAAACACGATAAATATGTCACTTCAAAAGCTTATATTATAGATATTATATATTAGGATGTTCCAAGATCCAACATTGCAAAGGTATCCAGACAGCTTAAGTTAAGTTAGAAGCTACAGATGAAGATGCATAATTTACAGCTAAGCCTTATTGCACCAGCTATAAATAAGCGATATAGTAAATTCGTGCATCATCACCACCATTTATTCATGCCACTCTCGGTGAGTGGTAGCGGTGTTCCGTAATCAGATGCACCGTGTGAATCTAATACCGTGACGTGAGTTACGGAATATGTTCTCATTAGCTGAGCCTAAATAGAGAATATAGTTTAAATCTGTACGTTTTCTTGGCTTATTGAGAGTTTAGTTGAGAATAATATAAGATTTTGGAGGTTTTATATTATTCTCTAGGAATAATATGAGATTTTAGTATTAAATTATGTTATTCTTAAATGTAAAAGTGACTTTAACGACATAGTAGACGACGACTTAGTGGGAGAACTAGGACATGGTAGCGATTTGACGTATGCCATTTCGGCTCCTTTCAGTTTTTTTTTAGCTTCACACAGTATCAGGCAGAGGGACCCTGATAACCTCTTATTACGAAAATACGTTACTATTAAGACACATCCGTTCCCCACATTTCGCCGAAAGAAAAATAAAAAAAGAAATATCTAACGACGTTAATATATAAATCATCTATGACGTTAATATATACAAAAAATTCTACAAAAAAACACATCGATTTTGATTCGAGCTTTTATTCACTAGAAATCAACACAAGAACGAATAGAGTCGTCACCAGCATGTAGTATAGTGGTTGGCAATAAATTAGCTGGCGAGTGCTCGGTCCCACGAGGGCCGTATCTAGATGAGCCCGAACAACGCGTCCGACTCGAAACGACGATGAAATGCTTTATTTTCACTTTGGATTTATTTCGTATGACATTCACTTTGCGTTTTGTTAAGTGTCACTTGCACTTTTAACAAGATGTCGGGATCAGAGAAAAAGCCCCTGCTTTGTAGAGTTGCTTGCAAAACAATATTATTTTCTCTTTGATGTTTTGAAGTGTAAAGTCAAAGAGGCCAATCGTGGCGCAGCGGAACGAAGTGTGACTGTAAAACCGACTGGTTGGGGGTTCGATCCCCACTCGAGGAGATGTAATATTTACTTAAATGTATATTTCCATTTTTTCGTTTTGGTGTCGAGGATAAGCGCGGCGTTGAGCTCTGCCACTCAACACGCAGTACCTCCAGAATTCAGCAGAAAGTGGGGAACGGGGTGTCTAACACTAGGTTCCCTCTGCGGATACTGATGTGTGCGAGATACAGCGAAGATGATTTGATTTGAAGTTAAATAAAAAATAATTTTCTTAAGAATTAATAAAAAAAACTTCAATGAGATAGATACACCAATAGATTAATGGATAGATTTTATATTAAATATAAAGTTTCTAGAAATATTTTATAATTATAAAGTTCCTTTACAAGTGTTCCTATAAGATTAATTGAGCAACATAAATTTGTCTTAGGGTTATCCAACAAA
Source organism: Heliconius hewitsoni (assembly GCA_018230445.1). Taxonomy (NCBI): domain Eukaryota; kingdom Metazoa; phylum Arthropoda; class Insecta; order Lepidoptera; family Nymphalidae; genus Heliconius; species Heliconius hewitsoni. The sequence goes on along the minus strand of DWAN01002754.1, from coordinate 5,124 downwards.
TTGTAACTTAATACGTTTAGTAACATATTCAATATTTACACATAAATTGCAATAATTTGATCTGCCATCGTTTATTTCTCAAGCCAAGTGATCTGGAGGATCTGGTCCTGTCATGTTTTTAGGACGGTGTGACTAATGTTCGGTAAATTTCTCTAGGACTTGATTTATTACTGAGTGCATATTATGTTTCACTTCTAGAATAATTAAATATATTTGATGGTAAAACTAAAAATTATATTCTAATTATTTTAATTTTATGGCTTATAGTTGAGATATTGCTGATTTCTCGTATTTGTCGTTGATCTCCATAACACAAGTGACATTTTATTTTCGATTTTATTAAATTAAATAAGTACAACGTGGTTTTATATCAAACATTACTTTTATATACAGCTATGCATACTAATATTTTACCAGGTAACACCTACGTTCTGTCTTAAATAGACGAAAAATTAGAGAGTGAAAATTCAAAATATATACTTTTACTGTTGCTGTAATAGAAGTAAATAATTTAAGTAATACAAGAAAACGCGTACATCAAAAACCTAAACTCCTAAAATTATTAATACTTTGAATATATATGCATTCTATACCTATATACATATAAACAGCATTCCAGCAACTAAACACCAAATATAACTTATCAATCAGAGCAGCACGGCCCGATAGAGTCGTCACTGGTCACCACTGGTCACTGTCCGGTTGCCCACGTCGAATTCCATTGTTGACTCGACTCTTGTCCCGATCGATCACTATTACGGATGTGATCTTATTATATCTTGTTTATTATATTAATTAATATTTATATGACCAAGGCAGCTGTTGTGCTTACTGTTTATGTTTCAGGGTGATCTATGGAATATTTTTTGTTGGGTGTTTTATGCGCAAGCGTTTTGGATAGTGTATTTGTGTTAAATGCCATATATGTAGCCGACTAAGAGTTAGATGCCTCTTTTAAAATCGATTTATTTGTTCTAAAAGATTCAAGATGCCAGAACTATGTATAGTTTTTTTTTTCATGTACAAGATTTTTACAGCAGAAGTAGCAGTTTTACATATGTACGCTATGTTTGTTAAGTTATCCTATATTTTTCTACTAAAACTCCATCGAAGTCGAAAATCTAGTGTATCATCGCATCGCTTTTTTTCCTATCTGTTTTCTAATATTGGAAGTGCATTTCATAGGCCTTCGTAGCGCAGTAGTAACTCTCTGACTATAAATGCGACGGTTTTGGATTCGATTGAATGAATTATTTTCATTTCCTTGTTTTGATACCAAGACAAGGTGTTAAGCTCCACCGCCCAACACGCAATGTGTCAATGGGTGATAATGTCTATACCTTAAAATATACCTTAAAATATACGGGAAACAGGTTGGCGCTAAAAAGACTTTTTGCTTAAAATTTAAAATTACGAGGTAACCAAACGCAAAAGTTTCACAATATTTAGCTTTATATGACGCTACGTCGCGTCGTGTCGTGCAATTTGCGGTTCGAATAGGATGAGCAAATATATTTTACTTTTAGTTTAACTTTGTGCTATAAATTTAATATCGTTTAAAATAACAAAATAATTTATAACAATACTATATTAAATTACTATTCAGTAATATAAAACAGTAGTATTGTTATACACATATCAAATTTAGGAAGTCATTTACTGTACAGCGGTACGTATAGCTTGACCCTAAAACTGGTGCCTGGAGCTGATGTCGGTTCGTGACCCGCCCTGACCCCGATCTACTAACCAACCGTATTGTCTCTGACGTGGCTTGTGTCACAACTTATGAAATGCAAGCTTGATAGGTACATGAGAGTAGCTTAGCAATTCCCATGTTCGATATACAATCGTATGTACTATATAGAGGTTAAACTTTGTGTTTATTTAATTATTTGCCATGTATATTTTTTTTTAGCTTCACACTTGTATCCCACACATGGCTGGGTAGGCAAAGGGAACATGGGAACCTAATGTTAAAACACTCCGTTCTCCACTTTCCGCCGAATTATGGCGGCTTTGCATGTTGTGTGGTGGAACTCAACGCCGTTTGTCTAGTTAAAGCAATCTGACAACATAATAATAATTACAATCAGTAATTACGTTTGTTTGTATTCTATGGGTAGGAAATAAAGGCATATTTGCTACATTGACGTCTATTACACACCACCACCAGAGCGAAGAAGTGAAAATATTAAATATCATTCATTTCCTCGAGTGGGAACCGAACCCATACCCTTTTGCGCCTGCGCCACGACAAGCACAGAACTAATTGATCCATAGAATTTCCTAATACATGTTGAGACAAAGCAATCAAAAGTTTATTACTCAAGTATAAATGAGCGCCTTTGGGCGCCATTGTTTTGGACGTATTAATGATATTAGTGCTGGCCCCCGACCTCGCTCGCGGAGATCGATATCGAAAACCAACCGAAGCTTGCGTTACTTTGTAAACGCTTTAAAATTACCTCTTGCTTTGCTGTCACAATTAAATGTCATTGTAATCAGGACAATAGGTGTGGTGCATTTAGTACATTATTTTGTTTCTAACTTCACGCTGTGTCCATCGTATAGCGTGGGAGAATGAGGGAACCTAGTGTCAAGACACTCTATTTTCCATTTAGTTATGCATGTTACATAAATTAATTAATTTTAAGAAGTTTCGTTGCATTTTTTGTATGGAGATTTATTGTTATAAATCTTAACAACTTAAAAACAAAAATTGTTATATCAAATGACTTTTGTAGATATAATTTTATAAGTGAAATAATTGGATATGAGTAGTTAAAGCCACGCTTTGCCTTATTAATAGAGTGAAAAAAGAAAATCTTAAATAATTCAATTGCCAGAGAAGCAATCCAACCCACAAACGTCGAGTTAAAAAGTCACACTCTTGTGCCACTGCGCCACGACAGCCTCTATGCTTAATTATACTAATAACTTCAATATAATAGATCTTTTTGAACTTTTTTTTCAGAATAATAATAGTACCGTGTCAAAAATTAAATTCCAGCTTCGTGATTGCACGGTCCCGGAAACAATAGATAACGAAACTTTTACGAAATATTTTTTTTTTGTGAAGAAACCATTTTATAAGGGTAACTGTGGTCCATTGAAGAGAGCCATCGTGACCGACGAAACACTGGTCACGACCGAACCGTTGACCGAAAACGCAAATGTTTCCATAGTCGTGAACATTTCTTATCCTATTAATCTGTTAGTATTTGAGCCACTAGTACTTTACTAACTTGATGTATGTATGTAAAGTAACTTTTTCTCATATATTTATAATTATTGATTTAACGGAGGAAGCCTAATGACATCATTATTTTCAGAATAAAAAAAGATATGAAATTAGGACTTGTTCTGAAATAAATATTACGTCATATATGTCATTATTTCGTATTGAAGTAACTAAATTTCCATAAAACCATCTCCAGAGTTGAGAGCAATTAATAAATACAGGGCTAGTTTTCGAATTAAAAGAAAAAATGTATAATGGAGAATCAACGAGCAAACGCACGATCCGTCGACCTCTGACACGGAAGGCGAAGTGTCACGGTCCGATAAAAAATGATCACAATAAGGTCGTGACTTCGAATCCATTCATTCATAGGATACTCTGAGAAAACGGTACGTGCAAGCATTTTCGCGGGGTATCATTCGTTGCGGTCGCCAAGAAAAATGGACCCTATAATATCTTTATTCGTTCTATTTGTTATACGCTTAATGTATAATTTTAGTTTGAGGCATAAGGGTGTGACTGTAAACGCGACTGGTTGTGGGTTCGATCCCCACTCAAAGAAAAATAATATTTATTTAAATTGATATTTTCATTTCTTCGCTCTGGTGACGGGGCGAAGCGCGGCGTGGAGTTCCGCTAATCAACATACAATGTCTCCACAATTCTGCGGAAAATAAGGAATAGAATGTCTTTCTAGCAGAATATTTATATTATAGTTATTTCCTATGTCAAGTTAAACAAAAAGCAACATTCAGAATATACAGAATTCAGTGATATATGTATTAAAAAAAATTCAATATATTTAGAAATATTGCACAAATACAGCATCACAAAATGAACAGTACTTTCTTGATGGGAATCCATATTTTGACACGATACACACCAGTATTTGGCAAAATAATTTGTAAATTATGCCTTAAATTTAATATAATTAAAAATACCATTATTAAAAAATATATATTATCGAAACTGTCAATACAATATATTGTCCAAAAAAATCACCTTCATACAAAAAAATATAGTTTTACAATTCGTCAATAGATGGCGTTACGGTATGTCTGAATCGCGCTATGGTTTCGTTCTGTTCGGGAACATAAGTAGTCTCGTATCGCGTTGTTTAGTTTAACTTTGCGCAGAGGCAATATCGTAACCGATGAGGTTAATCCGAGGTGCGATTATTGCTAGTTGAAAACTTTACCAATACCCCGCCGTGTGGTCGTGAAACACCGACCGCTATGGCAATTTTTGAACGGCTGTAAAGGCCTAATAGTTCGTGAAACATAAAGTATAAGTTAATAATATATATTAATAAAGAAGTAAATTAAATCTATTTCTTGATTTGCTGTTGTTATTCTGATATTAAAAATGTTATAATACAAATAAGTCGTTATTATTTTTATATAAGTAAATTTTGTTTTATACATTTATTATAGGGTAATTTATACAATTGAATCAAAAACTGTCAAATGCTAGTCGAACTCGTACCGTGCGATCTGTACCAATTTCGAGAATAAATGCCAACGGGAAGCACATAAAAGTTGACAAACCTACATTTTCAGACGTATGCATTCATTATAAGAACTACAATTATAAGTTTATAACGATAATTTGTATGAAAATCTATAAATCTTTACTTTTTGTTTTTTTTCTCCTTCATTTGTATAACATGTTCTTACTTCGTGCCAAATTGTCCACAAAAATTATAGACACAGCGAATTTCATAAAAATGGATTAATAACGATACATAAACGCTCGTATCTTTTTATTACGTTGACGACTTAGAAGCTTATTATTTTATGCAGTATATATATGTGTATGTGTATGTATGTATATATGTGTGTATATATATATATATATATATATATATATATATATATATATAT
>DWAN01002753.1:0-14543 GCA_018230445.1 Heliconius hewitsoni | reverse complement strand
ATATATATATATATATATATATATATATATGTGTGTGTGTGTGTGTGTGTGTATACGTTCATACATATGTATACTGCTGAGAATTTTTTTGTGTTTAAAATTCACTGCAGTTAATCAAAAAAGAAACAGAAAAAAATATATGAAATAACAGCAACACGTCGTCCTTGTTAAGTTTGTCAATGGTTTTTATGTTAAGTATTTATTACTTTTATAGTGGATTGAGGCCGTCCTGGCACAGGACGGGGAAAGGGAAAGTTATGGGTTCGATTCTCACTCCGTTTTACGAATTTTACTTTTTTCGCTCTTGCGAATTTTATTTTTTTCGCTTTCGCAATTTGGTCAAAAATGGGAGAATGGAGTGTCCTGACATTAGGTTCCCGCTGCCTACCCTGTCGGGATACAACGTGAACCTAAAACAATCTTAATAACAAATTAACACTCTTATTAATTTCCATATAAGTATAGATATTATATTTCTATAATCTATTGCTAATTTATATGATAACCGCAATGCAGTAAGTTCTTACTTGACGTGCTCGTTCAAACCAGCAGAAACGTGAAGAGGCTTATATTACAAAGCACGTATTCATTGACAAAGACCTAATTACCTGTTAGTGACGTGACGGTGTGTGTATAACGTGTAGGTATGTATGTATGTATGTTTCAATTATAGTTGTCGGTTTAACACTATTAAAAGAGAAATCACTCTCAGTTTATTAATAAATTTATAAAATCATAGATTGATTTTCTATTCGTGTTATTGAATAATTATAAAATATATTTTACATACTACGTGTTCTCTTTTGATAAAAAGTCCATTATATGATAATTCGATATTCTGTTAGAATAACTCTTTATCATGTGATTAATTATATTGATATATATATAAGAAATTAGTAGTCGTGGAGCACCGATAAACACCACGGTTTTGGGTTCGATTCTTAGCCGGGAGACTTAGATTAATTTCCTAACGAAACGTGGCGTTAATTTCCGCTTCTTAACACAAATTGTATCGAAAATTGATCACGGATAAGGTGGAGTACGCAACTTTTTTATAGCTTCCCCCTACATGCTATTTGCGAAATACAGTGTGAAGCAAAAAAAAACAATGAAAATGAAAAAATAACGAACCCAGCATCACTACATATATTAAATAGTTCTTATTTCTAAGTTCTAAGGAGGTCAGCAGGATACCTCATTAAGAACATTTACTTTACCAAAAGCTTATTTCTTTCCTTTATCCAAGTTTTTGCTGCAAACTAGATATTTTGTATTGAAAATTCCTGTAGCTTTTTGTAAAATTTTCATAACGAACCTGCCGATTGTTAGTCTTTGAGTGACATTATACGAAACTCAAAAATGTTAAAAGAATATTATATTAATATTGATGTATGTAAATTTCTTTTAAAAAAGGATTTTCTTGTGCCTGGATTGATTATTTTATACTTAAAATATACGACATAATATGTATATGGTTTGTTTTATATCTCCCGCATTCAGAAGTGACAACGTATTTAAATATATAAATATATTTTAACTAGACGTAGCCCGCAACTTTGTATATGTAGAATTGGAAAAATTTATTTTCCCCTTTTCCGAAGGAATTTCCGTAAATCATTTCTTAGTCAGACTCGGCATTTCGCAAGATACAGTACAAATTCAGCGTTCTACTCAGCGTCTGTCACTCAGTAACAGCAGAGTTTATACATAATATATTATATGGACTTTTTGTTGTCATGGACACTAAATCTCTAATAATATTTTCTATCCCCAACGACATAAACTAAGATTTTTTTTTAATTTCTCTGGTAATAGATGAGTCTTTAATAGAGGCGTCGTAATATACGGCATAGTAGTATGCGAATGCATAAGTTTTAGTGAGAAGATCGGATTTACCGGTGATTCCGTACCCCTCGTTCGTTCCTCACTTTCTGACTGATTTTCGAGACATTGCGTGTTGAGTGACGGAACTCAATGCCGCTCCATAACTACCAAAGCGGGAAAATGAATGATAATTCAATAAAATCTCGAGTGGGGATCGTATATAAATGTATGTATGTTTGTGTATATAATAAAAACGTATTACATTTCACTCTTATTTCAAAGAGCACGTGATATGTTTACGCTGTTACGATTTTAAAATATGTAAATGCAGATTTCAGGAGATTATTCAGTTTAAATATTTTAAAACGGAAATAGTGCTTCGAGCCTGAACGTATGATGTTACATCCGTTGTTATTATTATCATTATATTTTTTTATAAAAAAAAACATACAGAGACTTAAATATTAAGTGATGTCATTTAATGTTTTTAGCTTTTATAGGGCTTTTTAAATAGATAAATGTGATACTTGGGCTTACATGCTGCGGTTTTGATTTTGTGTGTGGTAAGCGTTTATATGAAACAATATATTAAGAGTGCTACATCTATGACTCGATGGTTTTAGATTCGGTCTCATCTCGAGGGATATTTTTTCTCCGCTCTTTCAATATAAAACGCCGGGACCCTTCATGCGTAACTCCAACTCGCACTTGATTGATTCTTTTTTTTTATTTTAAAATGTAATATTTACCGCAAGTTACGGTTATGTAGACTACAAATATTAAAGCCTCCGACAGAGTCGAGGAACATCAAAGTTCAATTTCGTTAGTAGCAATTTGCGTCTAAAATCGCGTTCCTTTTACTTTATATTTAACGCTTTACTCCACTCATGTATGCATACTATATAGCTGTTATATAACATTGATAAATATAAAATATAGTATTTTATGTTTATATACGTTTTGTTTTAGTTAAAAAATAATTGAAATTTTACAAGAAAGCCAGTGTACATAGAACGGGAAGTACAACTCCTTTTAAGGATATCATGCCTCAAAAGGAAAAAATAAAAATCCTTATAGGATCAATTTGTTTTTCGTCTGTCAAGAATATCTATCTTGAGATCGCGTGGAGATATCAAACTAAAATTAATCTCAAATATTCAGGTCTACGGTCCGTTGGAACAAAATCAAATTTGTGATTGTGATATCTGGCACGAAGTGAGAACTTACAATACGAAGAGCGTACGGTGAAAATTTATCGGTTTTTCATAGGAAAAAGAACATTACAAACTTATATTTGTAGATCATTCTTACAATTATTTACTAATAATTGATTTCCAATTTTGAAATTGTTACCTCTCGGTGGGCGAGCCCTACTCACGCTTGATAGATTTTTATTTTAATTAAAAACTGCATTGTACGTTTATTTAAATTTTAAAATAATATAATTAAAAAAAAATGCTTTACGTAGACGACAGATATTTTTTTATGATTTACATAAATTTAAGCGATCGTCCTCTATAGCATTATACATTTGGTAGTTTCTCCGCTTTATTTAGTAGCAAACTTCGTTTTGCCGAGAACTCATTAGTCGGACCGTCTCTTCATTTTCTACTTAAGTGAAAAAAAAATATTAGCGAAAATCACTGAGCTCTTAGCGCCACGTTAAATTTAATTTATAGGCGTTTGTATGGTGTTCATATATTGTCTTTAGATTTTTATTTCAGCTCAGTAATATTTTAAAATTGTAGTCGTGGATTACGGTAATCGAACCCACAATTACATTTTCAGAGTGGTAATTAACTGTAGATTACTTATTGTTTTTGTACGGAATGTCTTGCCATAACATTTTTTCTGCCTAATCCGCTATATGTAGATCAAATCGTGAAGTTGGAAAAATATCATATAATATACTATCATACTCTCTTATTTGTTTTTTGTAAAGAAAAGTCGTCCCTCCCAACTTTTTTCCTACCAATTTCAGCGTTCCACACCGCGTTATTTCTACCCTTCTTGGTCTGTTAGTCACTTATCAATGAAAGCATTTTATTTGCATAGATTTTCTTTAATATAAACTAAATAATATACCGATCTACTAATAAATAGCCTTATCAAATGACAATAAACCTTATCAAATGACAATAAAAAAATTCCGAACATTACAACAAATCTAAAAGGCATTATATACGTGGCAAGTAAAACTTGGAGCATGAATTCATTAATCCTATTTCAGATGCAGGTATAAAGAGTTCCCAACTTTTTCCTTTTTACGTGTTTTTATAGGTTTTCGGTACTGCCAATGGCTGGGAGTTTGCACTTTCAGCAGTTTTGAACGGCTGATTGCATTTTAATGGCGTATATTAATGGATTCAGATTTTTGTAAGAGGATTTTAATGTTTTTTTATAGGAAAGTTGTAGTCATTTTTGGTTGTTATTATGTGAGAATGTTTTTTTTTTTTTGGTAGAAAATAAAATTATAATATGTGATGGTTTTGGGGTTTGAATCCTCTGGAGTAAAATGTATGTAGGTAATAGGTTTTTAATATGGAAAGTATATGGTATTGAAAATCGTAACAAGGCATGAATTCCTTCACCCAGCAAGCATTGAATAAGATCGAATAGAATGGAAGCGGTGGAATTGATTTTTTGACAACAACTTTTTTGTGCTATTTTGTAATGTATTTTTTGTGACTTAAATACTAGGAAAAATGGAATAAATATTAAGTGAAAAATGGAAAAACAATATTCATTGTTGTCATGGCGGTCTATCTCCACTCCTGAAAAATGATAATTTATAAATTGTCTGCATTCCCCTACTCTCAAATTTCTTGAAGAAAATGGACAACGGTAGTTCTAGATTTTATCATACAAGAGGCGTAATTCCTAACTTACTTAGAGTAAAATATCTAATTTCGCTGAAACTAGACAAGGGACGAATTTTAATTACTTTTGTTAGAAATACAGATATTTGCCCTGTCTGCTTAGACTGACAATATGAGGGTTTCATATAGTAAAATAGTATGACTTTCGTGTATTATTATGCTTAAATCTTTTTAATTCATTTTATTTTATGTGGGCAAGCTTGTGACTGTAGATTTGAAAGGTTGTAGGTTTGATTTCTACTCGCAGCAATTAAATATTTATTTTTTTCATTTCTTCGCTCTGGTGTCGAGAGAAAGCGCAGAGTTGAGTTCCGCCACTCAACACACTAAAGTAAAAAGTTATGTTTTAATGGGAACGGAGTGTCCTAACACTAGGTTCACAGGTGCCCTCTACGCACCCCGATATTTGCAGAACACACCATGAAGCTGATCTTTTTAATGAAAATCTTTTCTATAATTTAAAAAATTAGACATACAAGAAAATAATATATTTTAGTATGCCATCAAAGCAAATTAAGGCAATTAGAATTTGCATGCTATTTTTATTTTGAGAAAGCTTCCTTAAACCGTTAAGCTCAGCGTACTGAAGAGCACTACGTGGTATAAAGTAGACTCCTGAATATAAAATTTGGAAAACTTTTGCCAAAATTTGCAATCGCTCTCTCTCTCTCTTCTTTTATTTAAATTGGAACTTTTAATGGAATGCTAATCTGTTGTACCTAATTGTTATAAAAACGTAGATTTTCTGCTACGGAATAGTATTTTGTAAGTAGTAGTAATATGGTTGATAACAATTTCAGATTTCTTAGGATTAAGAAATAAAAAGCAGCACAGAATAGAGAATTCGATTGTTTAACACTAGGTTCTGTATTTTATCACTATTAAATGTTTCTGAACGCTTTACTCAAGAATATAAAAACCATTTTGAACCCGCATACGTAACTAATTCAAACTTATACCCAATGCTACGGCAACGGTAATAACTGTTAATATAAATATTTGAACTATTCATATTATCACGTATTTATCATTAATATGTCTACTAGTGAAACTTTATAGGTTTAAATTGTAAACAAGACTTTGCCCGTTTTTTCCCGCCTTGGTTGGATTTGTCCTGGTTCTCCCCTGCACTCCCCTTACAGCATTATATGTTGCGTAGATCAGGATGGACGTATAAATATAAAATTCCTAATTTTCATTAGTAGGCTAAAGTTTATTTATTATTCATTCTTTCATTTGCCCGTTCCTATATTTTAAGCAGACGTTTATACCTTAACACTATAACCAGAACACACAAAGACGTTCTATCCCTTACTTGTTAGAGTATACTTGCTTTTGATGAGATGCAATGCAAAATAAATTAAATTTATTCCAAACTATCCCAAGAGACGTACGTATGCTTTGATTGAGTTCTGCTTTGTCAGTTCCTTATCTGAAACGTGCTGAGAATTCACTTTATTATAAGGATGGAGTCAGTCTGGGCCTTTATATGTTGTCAGTTAGCTTAACCCCCGATGAAAAGAAAGCAGTTTGGGGTCTGCGTATGTGAGCAAGTGTGTATGTGTGTATCTGTATGTCTGTCTATTGCAAAGTAACTCTGAAGCGGATGATCCAATTTTGTTTAGTTTTCCTTTTTGTTTAAAGGATCGCTTATTCGAGAGCCTTTTTAACTATTATTCAAGAAAACAGCCGTTTAAAAATTACCACTTTTTAATTAGCAATTATTATTATGTATGCAAATTGGCAGTGCATCTTGCATTAAATTTCAACACTGTGGTCATTATATCTTTTTCAGCTTCACGCTGGATACCGCATATACCAGGAAAGACAGAGGGATTCTAGTGATAAGACACTCGGCTTTTCAGTTTTCACAGAATTTTGGACGCATTGCGTATAGAGAAGCGAAACTCGACGCCGTGTTTTGTCTCGATATCAGAGCGAAGAAATGCGCCAGGACTGGCCTTAATTAGTTTTAGATCTATGACAAAAATAATATTTTAACTTGAACTAATAGTTCCTGAAATTACGTGTGTTTTATAATTTGTAGTATTTATTAACTGATATATAATGATGTATACTTTTCTGTACGTGCAATGTATAAAAGAAAAAATAAATGTAATTTTAACGAAATTATTAATATTATTTATTCATATTGTAAGATAAGTCTCATTTCATATTAATATTTTTGATATGTTGCAACCGCGCTAGATATTTACGACTCGCATTTTTGTAATTTAAAATGAATACTTGCATTTTAAATATGAATGCTAATGATAAAGCAATGGATTTGTGGCGCAGGTGGAAAGTTTGTGGTGCTGGTTGTGGGTTCAATTTCAAACTATAGGATCATTTAAACAAATAAGATTGCTTCACGCTATATCCCGCATATAGCAGGATAGGCAGAGGATGTACCTAATGCTAAGACACTCCGGTACCTCACTCTCCGCAAAATTTTCGAGACAAGCACTGTGATTTGTAACAACAGAATAACATTTTTGTTTTAGGTAATATCATTCGTCACTCTCACACGCCATGCGAGATACTCAAGTAATTAGAGGGAATGATGAATTACTTTGTTTTCAGCCTTTAATCTTTACATTAAGTTGCTAAGCAACGTAGGTAGAGAAATCTGAATATGTTATTAGGATTTGTAGCCACTGCTAGCATTGTGTTTGTATTTTAAATATATATATATTTAAATATATAGCAAATCGATTTTTTTTTCTTAACGAATTTCCCCGCATAGCAGGGTTTCTTGCTATCCTGCTTAGTGCAGAGACGCTCCGTTCCTTACTTTATGGCAAATTTAGGAAACATTCTCCACTATGTATAAACAAATGTTTTTACGCCGTCGTGGTTCAGGAGCACAAGTGTGCTACTGTAAAAACGACGGTTGTGAGATCGATTCCCACTCGGAGGAATGAAGTATTTAATACTTTAATTTCCAACGCAATGACGTGTCTTAATGTAAGTTCCCAGGTTCCCTCTGCCTACCCTGCTATGTGCGGAATACAGCATGACTCTGTTTTACTCACTGTAAAGTTTAAAGGAGTTACTCGTGAATATATTCTTTACTTAAAAAATAAAATGTAATATGTCATTATTTTCATTTCTCCAATTTGATACAACAAAGTAACAGCGTTTTATGGATAAAAAGCAATATCAATAATATGTATCGAATGTGCGAAACAATAAATCGAAATCCAGAGCTCACTTAATAAAAAAATATACTATTTAAACTCCAAAAGATAAAAATTCAAAAACAATTCTCATAACTTTCAACCCTCCCTGAAGCAGTAGGTACTGTCATTGTATTGTATTCAGCGCTGTTATTACATCTTCCAACTGTCGACACAAATTTATTTTTCTACAATAGACTAGGTATCTTAACGCAAACGTCTTGATTTGTCGTGTTTTTTAAACGACAATCCGTTTGAAATAAACGTTGATTGTTTAATTTTCCTTTTGAAGTTCTTATTTTTTTATTTTCAGGTGTTTTTCTTATTAATTTCAATCATTTCCCCAAGTAGGAATCGAACCCACAACCGTCGCGTTGTCTAATAATAAATGTATATAAAAAATCAGCTTCACGCTGTATCCCGTTCAAAGCAGAGGGAACCTAGTGTTAAGATTCTCCGTTCCCTACTTTCTGCCGAATTCTGGAGGCATTACGTGTTGAGTGGCAGAGCTCAGTGGCCTCGACACCAGAGCGAAACACTAGAAATATAAATTTAAGTAAATATTTCATCTCCCCGATTGTGGATCGGATCCACAAACAATCGGTTTTACAATCACACTTTGTGCCTCTGCGCCACGGTTGGCCTCATTTATAAATGTATATATTAGTAGGAAATTAAGATTAATGTCATTTTTTCGGCTTAGGTAAATAAAATATGGTAATTTAAAAATATTATTCAACACTGTACAGATGTACAGTGTTGAATAATATAGGGGATTAGAATAAAGTTATGCTGAGATCAGCATATCTTTATTCTAATCCCCATTAGACACTTCAACCTCATTTTCACCGAATTCTTAAGGCCCATTACGTGTTGAACGCCGCACTTTTTCCATTCCGTATATTCATTCCATAAATATTAAATAATATTTAACAGAATCCTTTTTTTATGTGTTAAAAAAATATATTATGCGTATCGTGAGACTCTATATAATAATGATATTTAAAATCCACTTTCCTTCTAAATCGGTTAAATAACTTTTCGTTTCTACCACCGCGTCAAGCGAACCGCGTCGCCCCAAACGAACGCATTCAACGGAACACGCACTAATTTCGTTATACCTTGTTGTATATAACTCTTGTACTCATATGCTTCTATTAGCTAGTTCATACCTTTGACTTTGGCTGAACTTTTTAACTGTATATAAATATTAATTTCCATTTCACAGGGACAGAAGAGTGCGACTGTAAACACGAAGGTTGTGGGTTCGATTGCTACTTGCGGCAATATTAAATTCTTGATATTGTTAGGAATAACAGATAAATCGTGACGTAGAGTTCGGTTATTCAAGATGCAATACAGAGGGATGAACGACGGCTCCTAGGTTGCCTACGCTAAAAAATACATTATTATTTTAATTTCTCGCTTATGCCGTATACGACACGGTAGGTAGAAAGAACATGGTGTTTAATTATAAGATACTTCGTTCTCCATTTTTGAGACATTGAGTGCCGATGGCGAGTCACAACACCAGTCAGTGTGTAAAATTATAGAATGGAATACAATAATATTCTGTTTTATTACATTTAACAGTTTTAAAAAAAAATTAATTTAAATATTGAAATCCTTTAACAATTGGAGTCCTTAACAACTTTAACTACAGTCAATTAAGAACATGTCACAAATTTTTACACATTCTGTAACGTTGCGTAACATTTTGGACATCTAATATGTTTCCCCGTGATATACGCCTTAATAAATATAATAATAAGAACAAATAAAAAAAATAATAAAATGAACAAATTTTATCTAGACACATTGTCACATTGTCTTTGCCCCTTTACAAGTTAGATTATATTTAAAATATTTAAATTACTAATCAATAACATATTATACATATATATAAATCAGAAAACAATCGGTTGAAAAAAGTTTGAAATAACAATATTTAAATTTATCGCTTCGCAGTGGGACTACGTCGACTTCAAAGACGATGGTTGTGGATTCGATTCGACCCAATGGGAACGAATCATTTTCATTTATCATCTGGAGTCATCCCTCACAATGACCCGATTTGTGGCCTCCTATATCCAGAATAAAAAGATTTATGTTCTTCCTATCACTCAATATTAAAAAAATCTGATTCACGCTGTATCCCGCACACATCAGGGTAGGCAGAAGGATCCTGGTGTTAAGACACTCCGTTTCACTTTCCGCCGAGTTCTGGTGGCATTGCGTGTTGAGTGGCAGAAATCAACGCCGCGCTTTGCCTCGACACCAGAACGAAGAAATTAAAATATAAATAAATATTTTGGGGATCGAGCCCACAACCAGTCGATTTTACAGTCACACTTTGTGCCTCTGCGCCACGACTGGCCTCAATGTCTTTATATTAAAACGGATAAGTCATTCAATGTATGTCACTTTTGTCCTTTACGGCGATGCATGAGATTATTTGAACCAAACGAGTCTCAAAATATCTTTTTTTGTGCACATATAAAGCTACCCAGTATTAATTTATCCAGCCTTCATTCAGAAAAGGCAGGTAGGTAGGTTATCAAATTACATAGTTTCAGGTTACGCTTTTGAAGGGTTCCTGTAATTTCTAGGTGGTCTTTGGACAGGTTTCGAAATATTGCACCGAAATGAATGAAAATCGTTATTTCTTTTTAAGCGAATTTAAATATAAGTTTTGTGTAAGTTTGTTTTAAAAGCTCAAACATCCGAGCAATAAAATAAATATATAGTTATTTTTTATTGCCATTGATATGTTACCATTTAAAATAAATAATGACTTAGTCTTAATGGAACAATTTAAAAATTTTACTATACGTTTTAATCTTTGTCTGTGTGTCTGTAACAAAATTCCCGCGTTTAAAGTGCAGGAGTAATTAACGCTCAGATAGATATAAAATAACCAAACATTTATTTTATTTTTGAGCAAGCAAAAGCAATTAAAATTACAAAAGATTCAAATAACTATTTATTTTGTGTATAACGGTATATAGTTATGTTAAAAGAACTAACCCATTTTCTGAAAGTCAACGTAAATAAATAATAGTATTATTCAGGTGTGCGGGCAGACCTCCGGTCAGTGGCGGAACTGAACGCCGCGATGTATCTTAATACCAGAATGAGAAAATGAAAACCATATACTTTCATTATTTAGTTTTGAACTTTATTTTCTCCTTAAGTTTTCAGCTCATTTCCGCCCTTGGTCGTTATTGTCACTAACGAGAAGGACCGAAAGTGATTAAGAAACAAACATCAGCATCAGTAATAGCTGTATTTGAACACCCGTTTATGTTTGATATTTAATGTGATAGAGCATAAATTGCTTTGCATTGATCGGCAATTGTTTTTCTTCATATTTAACACTAATGTGAAGATTATTTTTGATCAGGTTAATTTTAAGCATTTTTTAACCCCAAGCTGGTCACGCAGTGAGAAAAAACAATTAAAAATCTCCGTGCTCAATTTTCGAGACATTGCGTGATGCGTGACGAAACCCAACGTCACGCTGGTTGGGTTTAGTATAGCAACGAAACCATAATAAGACTTTGTTACCTCAACAAAGAATCGAACCCACAATCCACGTTTACCTTTGAACGCACACCTCTTGAGAAACTATTAAAGGAACGGTTCGATGATTTCCAAGAGGCGCGGGTTCGAGTCCCGCTACCTTCAAAATACTTTACGTTTTCAAAAAATAGAACACCTTGTGTTACAACAATTCAATTTCTCAAAGACATTCTTCATTCATTCTTATATCTTTTATCAATAAACTGTCCAATTGCTACTCCCTTACAAACTACAATAGATATTTATACTTGGTCGCACTTACCCCAGCTCGAGTTTTGTTTCAACAAACTCTGTATATATTTGAATTTGAATTCTTATTTTTGAACATTGTGAACGTAAAATTTGTATGACATTCTGTCTCCGATTTTTCGATTTAATATTTTATATAGATATGTTTTTGAAACGAATTTGTTTTATTTAGAGTTTTGAACTAGCTGTTAGCGGCTTTTCGCCCCTGTAGCTAAATGGAAATAACTTAGGGTATCATTCTTATTGCCCTAGGTAACTTTGACTAATGTACTTGCATTTCGCAATAAATTAAATATCTAACATGAAAATGTTTTTTCAATTCAAATCAGTATTTCTCAAGACCAGTGCATTCAACTAAATAAACTCTACAGTTTTATAATATTTATCATAGCCACAGCTTTTTAATATTATTATTGATAAATTGTAATGGTATATATAGCATATAGGAGGCCGTCGTGGTGCAGGAGCACAAGCGTGTGAGTATAAATGCGATGATTGTGGGTTCGATTCCCACTTGAAGGAATGAAAAATGTAATATTTTCATTTCATCGCTCTTGTGACAGAGACAAAATGTGGCGTTGAGTTCCGCCACTCAACGAGAAGTCTCAACATATACAACATATTATAAAAAACCACTTAATAATTCTGGATTTAGAATAGCAAAAGGATTAGCTTAGTAAATGCTGTACCTAAGTACTTAATAAAATTATATTAGAGATTACACATAGCAAGCCTAGTAACAAGAACAGAAAAGAAGATATAACTATACAATGAATTTTACATGTTAAACTAACTTTCCGCGGCGTCAAGTTCCGCTACTGAACCCGCAGAGTTGCGAAAAATTGGGCGTACAGTGAGGAGCCTAGCCTAGAAATATGAAGCTAAAAAAATGTTGCTTAAAAATGTTTATAAATGTTGCATATAAATAAAAAAATTCTGTTCTCCGCTTTCTATTTATTTTGGTTTTTAATTAAATTAAACGTTGTGTAATAAACTATACACATTATCAAGTATCGATTTTATGTCACTTCTTAATTGTGTTTACTGATTTAATTAAACCGACGTGTCATAGTAGATATGTTATTGAGTTGTTAATTATTATAAATGAATATATAGACTATGGTTATTTATTTGTCTGTGCATACTAAGGTAGAGGTAGTGGGTTAGATTTCCCTCATATGTTGTATATGAAACATACGGTAGTAAAAAATAATCGGTTTAGCTTTACACGTCTGCGCGATCCATCTTTTATTTTTGTTTTTTTGAGGTACAGAAAAACCGCCCCATACCCAAAGACTAGTATATAACTATTTTGCTGAAATGTGAGAAATGAAAGAAGAGGAGCTTCTCTCTGCTTACATAAAAATATAACAAAGCCTAAACTTTGTTACTCGTTACACGTTTACTCTACGACGTAAAATGGGAAATCTTGATATTTCCTGTTTTCATAGGAATGTCTTTTTTAATGCTCTTATATACTCTACTAAATTTTAATTTGTCTGCCAGTCATTCAATATCGAAAGATTTAATTATATATCTGTACAAGTCCTTTTATATATATAGATAAATTTGTAATTCAATAGAAATTAATAGAATTTTAAAACTGAATATTGTTAAAATAAACGATCAATATCTTTAAAACTGTTAAATCGCTCTATTTATAAGAGCATTTAAAAGGACATTACAATATAATTTGACACTAAAAGCCTTTACATTAGTCCCGCCGTCTAATTAACACGTATATGACCATATTAGTACTGAAATATCGTTTTTACTAATCGCTTCTAGCTTTGTGTTAGAAGTTTAGTTCAGAATTTGTATTAGGACAAGTAACTTAAGTGTGAAATTAAATCCTATTTCTCGTGGAATTCAACGTTTCATGTGAAAAAATCGGCCAAGTGCGAGTTGGACTCACCACCACACGTTCTGTCCCATTATCTATAAAAATGATTAAAAGATCGCGTTTAAAATAGTTTCTGTTAATACCCTTAAATATTTATTATACTTTCAAGATGATATCATATGACGTCAATCGGTTGAGGCCAGAGATGGTGGCGCAGGGTACAAGCTTGCGACTGTTAGTCCGACCGCTTCGATTCTCACTAGAAAAAATTAAATATTTCATATGTTTATTATTTTTACTCCAGCATCGAGATAAAGTTCCGCGGCGTTAGGTTCATCGGAATGGCTGTAAAATTCTGGGGATTGTGGAGAAGAGAAGTGTCTTAATAGAAACGGAGTGTCTTGACACTAGGTTCACAGGTTTCCTCTGCCTAATATGCTATGTACGGGATACAGCATAAAGCTGAAAAAAAGGATGATATCGTTGTTTCTTGCGTTTTTTTTTACTGGGTAGTACGGAATAGTATACGCTGTATATTTACTATTAGCTCTTATATGCGGCGTCACGCACAATACTCTTCTCTTCATTCTTTTTACATGTAAATGACTAGCACGACGTAATATAACCTATAAAGCCCTCCCTAATAAATGGTCTATCCAATACAAAAAGAATTGTTCAATCGTAAACAGTAGTTTCCGAGATTAGTGCGTTAAACCAAACAAACTCTTCATTTTAGTAATATCAGTATGGAAGAAGAGACATGCGCGAAATACAATTGTGTACATATAAAAATAAATTTTAAAACATAAACATAATAATTTAAAAGAAATGTACCTAACGTCTGAAATAAAGTTTTTGTTATTATTAATATTATCTGTCGTGGCGTAAGGGCACAAAGTGTGAGTGAGTGGTTGTGGGTTCAATCCCCACTCGGAGATGAAATATTTACTTCAATTTATATTTCCATTTCTTCGCTCTGGTGTCGAG
>DWAN01002752.1:0-14546 GCA_018230445.1 Heliconius hewitsoni | reverse complement strand
ATTCGTTTTTACTTGTATATGGCAGGGTAAGCAGAGGGAATCTAGTGGAAAATAGGACGGAGTGTCTTAACTTTAAGTTCTCTTTGCTTTGTATATAATATCACTAATAATCCAAAATAAAGAATAGAAAAACCATGACTATCCAATTAATATACGGCAAAACTGGTAAAGAACAAGCACAACCCTAAAACACTAGTGTAATAGGGTTGTGATTGACCTAAACATTAATAATTCACCATAACAATCAAACATCGATAACCCGTCGATTTCACAATTTCCCATCCCTACCGTGACACAATTAGCGCGGGTTTGACATGTCGCATGCCCATTGTGTCATTGTATCATTCCTCCCCCGCACTGAACCCGCTCCCCCCGCCCCGCCGGTCCGAGCCCGGCTAATGCGCAATCAATAATAATTATCTTTGTGTTTGCACCCAAGTAGATTGCATTGTACTGTAATGTAAAGGTGTGGGTAGGATGGCTATGATTTTGGAGGTTTTTATAAGTTTTGTTTCACCGCATACAGAGAAAAAATAGTGTTAAGTTTCTCACGCACCACTTAATTTCAAATAGTGTGCCTCCGTTTTCCGTTTTCGTTATAATTTTCGAGGCATTACGCGTTAAGTGATAAAATATAATGTCGCGTTTTGTCTTGTTACCAAAGTAGAAAGTAAAAATATATAAAGCTTATAGTCAAATATTGTGGCGCTGAGGTGCGACGGCCTCTTTATAAGTTTGGTTACAAAATATCATATTTTTTGCAGATTTTTAATTAATATAAACAACTGTGGATAGGACTCTTATTTAAATTTTATTACAAAAAGGATAGGTCTGTGAGTTCAAGTGGCTCAAGGGTGCAAACGTGCGATTCCCAGTCGAGAAAATGAAATATGTAATATTACGCTCTCGTAACCTTCGCTCTGGTATTGAGTTCCATCACTCAACCCACAATGCCTCTAGAATTTGCCGGAAAGTGAAAAAAGTATGTTAATGGTAATGGAGCTCTGCCTACTCTGCTATGTGCGGGATACAGCGTGAAGCTAAAAAAAAAAAAAAAATTAGGTTCCGCGACTCAACACGGTAATGGGTTTCAACGTTAGGAAAGCCATGATTTATTTTAAGCTTCGTTTTAACCGAAAAGATAAAGAAACGTAAAGATTTATCGTAAGCAAATACGTATAATTATTTTATTAATAGAATGAAAAATGCGTGCAATTAAGTGATTTTTGCTTCTTAACAAAACTACTTTTCAGTTCTGGTGTTCTTTAATGTTCGTTAACGATTTAAAAGTGCTAGCAAAATTCTATGTGAATAAAGAATATTTTGAATTTGACTTTGAATCTCAAAAGAGAGGATCAATGATGCTGTTATTGAAATATCGTATAATATCTATCTATAAAACTGAAAACAAAAATTTGGAAACTATTCTGGATATGAATCTGTAATAGTTTTCAAATCCAGTTCCTAATTCTATGAAACTTATAGCATTTGTTTTAAGTAAGTTCGGTAGTTTTTATGAAAATAGATTTATACAAATTAAATCTGTAGTTTTAAATTAAAATAAGTGAAAAAATACTTATACTAATATTAGCCCTAAAGGGTTCGTTTGGTTGAATGCGCTAATCTCCGAAACAACAGCTTTGATTTCAAGAATAAATGATATTTATATTACATTGCCTTACGTACAATATTTTCATTTAACCACGCGGGCGAAGTCGCATGGATATGCTCTTAAAACATAAAAGAAAATATGATTGTTAATAATGTCACCATTATTATATAGTATTTTATCCAGAATTTAAAAGCTCCAATTAATAATATATTTAACCGATGTTTATATTATTAGTAAAACCAAAAAATGTATAATCAGAACTGTCCACGAATTTACCACCGCATGGCAACCGTAACGGATAGCCGCAGGTCAAATGTCACATGTCCAGGGATTAATTCGCGAGGTAATTATACGGAAGTGCGCTAGTGACGTGCGACCCGCTGTTAGTGATGTATCTATAGAGATTATGCTTGTGCTGTGTAATGTATTTTAAATATTTTTCTGCTCTGCGTACTATTGAATGTACTGAACTGGGTTGAAGAGTATTAAGCAATAATAAATTTCAAAATATCATATTAAGGTCATCTTGCTGCTGATGTATAACGTATGTTAACGCGAAGGCTGTGGGTTCGATTATCTCTAGAGGGAATGAATCATTTTCATTTACTCGCTATGATAGCCGGACAAATGCGGCCATGAGATCTATTTTAAAAATTGGAAAACGGATGCAGCGTGAAGCAAAAAAATAAACTTATTTTGTATTAAAAATATTACACTCTAATCTAATTGATAGATTGGTATTAAAATTTTGATTGTCGTAGCGTACTAATTTATAGTATAATAATAAATTTAAAAAACACTATACATTTTAAATAAACGATATTTCACATAAATATCTTACAAGTTCAAGTGTAACCTATAATTTTAAAAGAGCAACTATTGAATTTGTTGCCAGTTCTAGTCAGCAGAACTACCCTCTGAGCCTTTGGTAGCTTCCTGTAGGAAAGACTGACAGTTTTATATCAATTGTCGATTGTGACCAACAGTACTTACAATGGCCAAATTGATTTAGATTTGAGTGGGATTTGAACCCCTAATTACACTTCGTAGTTTTAAATAGAACTTTTTATCTAATTAAACGTATCCATGTCTCATCTCTCACGTTGAGATCGATTATTTGGTGGTTAGCTGTTTGTTACCTGATATACCTATTTCGTCCCGCAATCGGTGCCCACACTCTCGGGATATCAGTGTTATGTATTTCCTATACATATAATAGTTATAGGAAGCGGGAGTATCAACAATCATTAATTATTAAATTCAATTGATGATTCTATTGATAGAAATTCAAATATAATATTTTTTGCTTTATATGCAAGAGAGAAAACCGGTTGAATCTAATGTACAGATATTGAATTATTGTATAATAATTATATTTTTATTGCTTGTTGGCTTTATAACTAAAATTGATAAGGAACAGAGTCGAGCTTTCATAGATAGTGGGCAAAAGTTACTCAAATCCAACACTAATTTTATAAATATTTTCAATGTCACATATTCAAACATCCCATTATCAATTTCAGGTGAAAATATGGTTCCAGAACAGAAGAACGAAGTGGAAGAAGAAAGACAATGTGTCAAATGCAGAAGTCGCCGAAATAAAGCAACAGAACAAGCCCAACGTCGAAGAGAAGACCGACGAGCCCAAAGACCCATTGGCCCTGGACATGTCTAAGAAGACCTGCAACAAAATTCTTAGTGAAAAGCTCAAATCCACAAAAATCATCACCCAAAATCTGCCAAAACCAAGAAAAGTAGACAAAATAGTTGAAATTTGCGACGCGAACGACATCGAGAGCAGAATATCCATAACTAAAATAACAAACAAACTCTCCAGTACGGATTTGTCCGAAACAGTGTCAGTTAAAAGTTTTAGCCCGGAGGAGGTGAAAGAGAAATACGATACCTTTAGTAGAGACGCTGTCGAAATGTAAATCTATTGTAGTTTAGGGTCTGCAACGATCTCTATTAAGCTATTTTTATATGGGCGTGTGATTTTCTTGAAGATTTTTAAGCTATATGCGTTGATTTAGTTTTAGTAGATTATTTAGTTATGAAACTCTCTTGTCTCAACGTTTGTATCTTTGAGTTCTATATTAGTGCAATATGTTCGTTTCGTGGTTGAATGCGAATTTAAAGCGTATACGAGTAGATAGGTAATCAAATTTTGTATCAAAATGGCAAAACGATTTTGTATCGTTTTATCGTCAGAGATTGCTTCTGTCCCAATGTGTGTATTATATATAATAAATATTTATTATAAATATCGCTTATTCGAATATTAAAAGTATATTTTTTTGTTTTAAATATATTAATAAAATAAAATAAAAGTATCCAGATATGTTTGCTTTTACTTAGACTGAGAACAACTTACATACTCAAAGCAAGATTAAAGTGACTCCAATATCTTTTTTTAATATATTTATCAACGTGTGTTTTTATTATCGTATGTGTATTTTGTGTAATTATGTGTTCCAATTGTCTTTAGAGCAACAACGCCTCGCAAAATGTCGAAACTATTCACTACTACACTAAGACTTTTCCTTGAACCTTACAAAATTATAATTGTAATTATAATTGCTTCTTTCATAGATGTAAAACGTTATTTGTTTTGATTACGACAAATGAACAAGATTTTTGTAAATATAGCTTTAGATATATATCTAACATTTAAAATCAAATTTTCTTTCAGATTTCTAATAAATATGTTATGAAAATTCAAAATAAATAACAAAATAGTCCTTAAAACTTCCATAGTAATGCTCCGCTTTACATACATTTAATACAGCTTAATAACGCTACCTCCATATGCTTCTTATATTTAATTTTCAGTATTAAAATAAATTGATATTGTTGTTTTTTGGTTAATATTTATGATACAATAACAGTATTATTTCTGTTCAGTATTTAACGAAGAATGCTTGATTCTTCTCTCTTATGTCCCTGAAACATACAATATATTGTAAAGAAATTAAAGTGATTTTTCGAAAACTTGAAAACCAATAGGTTTTCAAGTTTTCAGTAGGTTTTGCCGATTTTGTAAGAGATTGGAGTAAAATGGTTTATTATTATTTAATTACAAAATTGTAATATTAACTCTATTAAGTCCTTAGAGAGGCTAGTTGTGGCGCACGGGCGTTTGTGGGCGGTGGTGATCACTTACCACCAGGTGATCCGTACACTCGTTTGCCTTCTTTTTCCATAAAAAATGGGGCGTAACTGTAAAATCAATTGGTTGTGGTGGTTGTTCCATTTCTTCACTCTAGTATCTAGGCAAAGCGCGGCGTTGAGTTCCGCCACTCAACACGCAATGCCTTCAGAACTCAGCGAAAAGTGGGCAACGGTGTGTCCTAACACTAGGTTCCCTCTGTCTACCCTGCTGTGCGGAATACAGCGTGAAGCTGATTTTTCTATTCTTAAACCATTTTACTTAAATGCACTATTTTGAAGATTTTCATTTGTTTTGGATATTAAATATAATTATAAAGTATGTATGTATTATTTAAAATAACCGCTACCTACTGTTGTTCGCTTTGTTTATACAGCAATGCCCCTTTTTCAAATGAAAAGATCATACTATTATATACCAAATTATAGAATATTTTGGATTGTTGCTATAGATTATATAATTATATTTATAAAAAAAACTAAAGTATTACCGCTCAAGTGTCTAAGTTTCTTATTTTTTAATAGCGCCATAGTAAAAAAAAAGAGCTGGCCCTTATCACTCCCACTAAAATGTCAACATAGAATCTCGATATATGTATATGAAAAATTGTTTAAAAAAAATTATTTTTTATGTAAATTTTTTTAATGTATTTTTGTATGCTTCATGTGCAATATCTCTAGTTCTCGCAAGTAGTGACTATTTTTAAATATAACTTAAGTACAGTTCGTTTTCGTTGTTTATGTATTGACAGTCAAATAAAGTCGTGTTGCCTCAAAATTACATATCATTTTATTAATAATATCTATATGTTGTAATAAATTATATATAATTAAATGGCAGATTTTTCCAATTATTCTTTTAATTTTTAAAGTTACGATGCATTTTTCACAATAAAAAGAATTCAACAAAAAACGTATGGAATGAAGTTGTGGTTTAGTTTCATAGACGTACTAACATGGTATTATTAGGTATACAAAATCACGAAATTGTAACCTTTATACAATATCAACGTTGAATTTGTCGCAAAAATATATTATAATATAATATATTGTAAATTTAAATTTGAAAAATAAAAACAAGAAAAATCTGCCATTTAATACAATCTTTAAGCCCAAACAAGTAACGTGTCAAAGCTTCTTACTAACTTAGTTTGTTATTATATGATTTGCTACCTATTGACTAAGTGGAATTGTATATTATTTATTGAGAGTGTAGGGGTTCGATACGTACCTACTGTACCTACGTATCCTAGTGTTAGAGCAAATGAGAAATACAATAGTTTTTCATATTTTTGAGACTTTTATTTTAACTTTGTTTTATTTAGCTTCACATAGGGTAAGCAGAGGTACCTTATATTAAGACATTCCGAAGTCTCCTTTCCGCACAAATCACTGAAAAAAAACACTTTTTAAACTGGGGATAGAACCCACAACCATCCTTATGGTAGTCAGATGCTATTTCACTCCGCTATGATTTGAGGATAATGATAGACATCGAGTAGCTGTCGATGTTACTAAACAATTTTAAAGAAAACATAAAACCTTAATCTCTATACACATAATATAAAGATACATACACGTCCATTTTCGATATATTTTTTTTGTGGTATTTGCTGTTGGGTAACGAATTTTTAACAACAGCCAAAAGATAATCTAATTTCCATTTCCTTCTAACAGCGCCATCTATGATTTTTGCCTTGAACGTGGTTAATAATTTTACTAAAACTAAGCCAGGCAACGCCATCTACTGATAGATAAATGTATCACTATGTTTGTGTTACCCATACATGAATACGTAGTACAAATAATAAATGATAGATGACTCTATATGACAATTTATTAAGGTCTTGAAAGAAAAAACGTCCAGAAAATGTGATAAAAATTTGTAAGATTTATTAAAAAATAAGAATGTATATTTAATTGGGTTGTATTTTATTATATTGGAATGCTTAATATTTATTGTTGGTCGAAGATTTCAATTCGATTCGATTTAAATTGGCTATTCCAAAAATTCTAAGTAACTGTAATAACAATTTTCAGTAGCTTAATTTATAACTTTTTTTCACGCCATTTCCCGCAGTAGGGTAACCAGAAGGAACGTAGGTTACACTTAAAACTTTAAGACACTGCGTTCCCCACTTTCCGCTGTTTCTTTCAACGCCGCGCTTTGCTTTAACAGCAGAACGAAGAAATGAAAATATTAAATATGACATTTCCTCGAATGGGAATCGAACGTTCAACCTGTCGCGTTATACACCCGCTTGTGCGCCCGGGCCACGACCGGCCTCTAACTTATTAAACGATGTGTGAAATTGAGATGATTTATAATTTGTGAAAAATTATGACAAAAGTTTATTTAAATGAAGAATGTTTTATTTATAATGTTTATTACAAAATTGTTGTTTCCTTTAGATTAATTAAGAATTATTAGGTATAAGCATAAAGCGCGGCGTTGAGTTCCGCCACTCAGCACGCAATGCCTCCATAATTCGGCGGAAAGTGGGGAACGGAGTGTCTCAACAGGTTTGGTTCCCTCTGCCTAACCTGCTGTGTGCGGGACACAGTGTGAAACTGATTGTATAAGCACAATTGGGTAGTCAGAGTGAACCATTGCTTTTCTATACAAGCGTATTTTTCAACTTAACCTTGTTCTCCGCATATGCTATATAACAGCGCAGGCAGTGAAAACGTAGTGTCATGGCACTCTTTATTTCCCATTAATTTATGGAACGGAATTCAATGTCTCATATTTTGTCTAATAGTGAAAATAAAATGGAAGTAATTCACTCGCCTGAGTGTGGATTGAACACACAATCGTCGCATTTACAAGTACAGTCAGACATTGTGCTACTCCGCCACAGGGCCTTTGTTATATAGTATGAGTATAGAAATAAATACTAACCAAATGCAGTATATCCCACTATATCGTAGTCCAATATTTGTCGCCTGCAAATGTTAAGCGTAGATTTTAAGACGTAAAATGTAAAATCTCGTTTTTTCCATACCTGTGTATGTGGTAATTTCCAGAAATCCTCTCTTAGTGCTGCCCTGCACTTTCAACTTTCTAAGTCCTGTAGTGCTAACTATGCCTTGTCTGTCAGTCACTCAGTGACGGAATATAGATGTATTAGATTATAATAGATTTATATATATTTTTTTATTTATCTAACACCAAACATCTTGTTAATGGCGGAGAGATCTATAAGATAAATCATTGAAATAAATAGATCTTTTTGTCTAGAAATGTATTTCTAATATAAATCTGACATATAAATAAAGCAAAATTTAAACAAAACGGCGTATAATAAAATAAATTAATATCAATTTTCAGCCATCACTCGTACAATTTGGGCAAATCTCAACAGATGAGTAAGCCGGGATCGGCGTTATTCGCGGATTATGTTTGTTATTCCTTATTTAGTGCGAGCGGGACGGCGATAGGCGGGCGGGCGCGTGCGAGAGGGACGGCCGTGAGTGACGTGTCGATTTGTCCCGCGCTAAACAAACACCTTGGCGGAGTTGCGCACATTTGCGACTTTTTTGTGTTTTCTTTTTTTATTAAAATAAATTTAGATTCGTATTCTAACCTCGATGTTCTGTATCGGTATCCGTATTCAAATCTACAATGTTATATGTGTATCGCCACTGCTTTTAATATGAGAACATTCTAAGCTTGTATTATTAATACTAATATACAAATACTAATACAGGTCTAAGTAATTATGTATAAACAAAAGACTAAATAGCTAAACGTTTTTTTCCCACATAATAGGTTAGACAATGCGAATTGTGAATGGGAATCGATGTATGAACCTAGACTTGATTAACATACTAGTAACCTTTGAAGAGTTCCACTATTTAGATCCCGACTCCATCACGAGACGCTCCATCTCGATGACAATATAATATTGTACACCGAAGCTACGAAAAAATAACAAAAACTCTATTGATATATTTATTACAGGTATGTTTAATTTGTTTATTTACATTCTATTACAAATCGATCTCACAAAAGCTTAAAAACCGTAATATTTTAAAATAAAACCTAAAAATACAGTAAGTCTTAAGACTAACGTCAAGTGTGCAAAAGCTCTCTATAGGTAGAGTAGACCCGGAGAGTGATCGCCACGATTACGACAGGATGGGATTAGTCCCAATTTTAAATTGTTGATTACTTTTACCCCTCGAGCCACCTCCCCCTCCCGCAACCCGGCTACCCCCTAAGTCGATGGTTCTAGATCTTAAATACATTAAATCTGGATCTAGATTTGAATATTTAATGCTATCTGCACCTTTTTTGTTCTAAAAATGTAATTACACGCACGCAGTAGGCAGAGGGAACCTAGTGTTAGGACACTCCGTTCCCCACTTTCTGCCGAATGTGATTATTTTATTAATGTTAAAAAATATGATATATAAGCATCATTGCTCGTTTCACTCTAGCGAGGAAATGAAAGTATGTAATTTGAACCGCAGCAGAAATTGAACCTAAATCAAACCAAAACCTGTACTATACCGCTGCGCTAGGCGTAGCGCAACCAAAAGTTAGGCGGTGTTTGGACTGCCTTAACACTAGGTTATCTCTACCACCCAATACGGGGTAAAGCGTGAACCCAAAAAAATATTGTCGATAAATTTGTCAAAGCACTTCCTATCCCACAAACAACACAACAAAATACCGAACACACAAAACAAAATAAAATCTAATCGTCTAATAAAACAGCAAATACCCGTTCATTAGGTGGCCATATAATTTACGAGAGCAATCAACCTCTCAGCCCTCGCCTAAACAAGCACGAGGACAAGGGTCCCAAAACGTTCCGCTAAGTGCCTAATTATTACTTGGGAAGGTTTTTGGCAATGTCCAATTGTGATTTTGAATTTTAATTGTACTGTTTATTCATGTTTCTTGTTGAGAACCTGTACCCCTTATGTTGCAGGGTAGGCAATGGGAACTTCGTATTAAGGCACTATGCCACTAGCTACCGCTTAATTTAAGATGTTCACTAAACAACAAGATAGTTATCAAGGTGAGAAGAAGAAAATAGTTCATTCCCCGATTGGGAATCGTATACGTACACAATGCGTTTATACGAGATACGGAGACGAGGTGATGCTACGCCACGACGGCTTTTCGAATCTTTATAAAATATTATTAAATTTTGGAATAGCAGCTCTATAAAAATATTAAATATTTCATTTTTATGAATGAGTATCGAACCCACAACCTGTCGCGTTTACAGTTGCACACTTGTGCCCTTGCTCCACGACTCGCCTCCTTGTTCTGGTAGGAAAGCAAACCTGCACTCAACACGCAATGTCTCCAGTTTTTGCTGGAATTGGAAAACGGAAGTGTCTTGATTTCCAAGATTATTTCAAGATTCAATTAAGGCTTCAACATTATTAAGTTATACTTACGACGAAATTCGCAGGACAACAAGTGATCTCATGAAAGACCATCTTATCAAAATAAGGTAGCCCATATGAAAGTAACTCATTCCCCTGAGTGGTAATCGAACCCACAACGATCGCGCATACGGTTAGACGCTGTGCCGCTGCATCACGACGGACTCGACTGTACAATTATAATACTAGAATTAATCTTATGTTTCAAATCAGGTAAAAATTATATTTTCTAACATACCTAGATCACGTACAACAGAATGACTTTTATGAATAACATCGTAAATCTAATAAAAATACATTACAAAGCAATAAAACCAATTATTCACGGTTCAATCGCCGAGTCAAGGAACACCTTTACGTTTACAGATGTTCCTACATAATACGCGCTCGTCTGTGCCTACGTACTGTATATTGTGTGCTCTCGTTTGTCGCACAATTTGATCCAAAATACGTTTAATGTTAAATCGTATCTGCGACCCGACAGATGGTTTTGACAAATTGTCACAAAAAAATGACTATTTAGCGTCAGTTCACGCTTGTTGAATGCGTTATTAGAAGATTGTTTTGTTAATGTGACGATTTTGTATTGATTTTGCGGCTTCGCCCGCTTGAACTGAGTTAATTATTTTTGTGTTCTTATAACGTTATTATTTTAAAGACAATATCAAATAACAATATCAAAAAGAAAATAAAATTAATAATTTTGTATCGATTGTGTCGCATAAAATACTGTATACTGATATAATTCTTGCTTATTTTCATGAACCGATTTAAAAATAAAAACAAAGACTAAAATAAGTTTGTCAAAATACAAAGGGCGAAAAGTGCATTTTGGTTTTAAAATGTTTAGTTAATATGTTTGTAATAGATAATGGGAGCAAAATATTATTGTTACTAATATTATAAGACATAAGGGCTTATTTTGTTGATCTCATTAATCATAAGAACTATAGGAATGAAAGAAAATATTATAAGTAAATCAGCTTCACGCTGTATCCCGCACACAGCAAGATAGATAGAAGGATCATAGTGTTAAGACACTCCGTTCCCCACTTTTCTGGAGGCATTGCGTGTTTATTGGCGAAACTCAAGCCCACGCTTTCCGTTGACACCAGAGCGAAGAAATGAAAATATAAATGTAAATAAATATTTCATTTCCTCGAGTGGGTATCGAACCCACATCCAGTCGATTTTACAGTCACACTTATAAAATAATTAAAAATATATTTAACTTAAAACTATACAACGAGACGTATAGATATTGTAATCTTTATTTATATACGTTTTTATTTTGGTTTATATATAACAACGTTATAATATATTTTTTTTAAAGTGTTAATCCACACTTAGAAAAGGAGAATACTTATTTAGTAACAGACCTGGTAGTTTAGTAGGTCGGTTTCCAAGAGGCGCGGATTCGAGTCCCGCTACTTTCAAATTTATTAGTAATTGGTATTTTTTATTTATGTATTTATTTATATTTTAACTTTATAGTAATAGTTTATTAAATTATATATGCTATGTAAATAAAAATAAAACTTTTATCTTTACCTTTTATTTCTCTTGTCTGAAATAGTCTTGATGCTAAACCCAAACATATATTGTTAAGTGAAGTATACCCAGATTAAATAGCCATTAAGTTAAACTGTATCTTTTCGATAATAAAGTTTCTTTAACCGTAAACTATTACACACGGAACCCAAAAAACATAGTAACTTGCCTCACGTATTCAAATAAAAATAACTAAAACTAAAAACACTGCCCAAAGGAACTCTACTGCAAGTACAATAAGTGACACAATCTAGTCTAGAGCCTTTTTAAATATATTTACTAGCTATTCAACGCAAAAAAAATTGTCAAGCTGAACCAGTAGTTCTTAGTATTAGCGACTTCAACCAAACAAAAGCTTTTTTAGCTTCACGATGTATCCCGGATATAACAAGGTGGCAACATGTCGATTGAGAGGTGAAAATAAACGCCGCGTTTCGTCTAGACACAAATTATTCATTTTTATAATATTAGATTATAGAAGTACAGACATGATATTCATACTAATATTATAAATGTAAATGTAAGTTAGTTTGTTACTCTATTCCGCCGAAGCTACTAAACCAATTATCATGAAACTTTCTATACATATCCTCCGAGGTTTTTGAAAGGACTTTATTCTTGTAAATTAAAAAAAATGTATCAAAATAAGTTGAAACGAGCGAAGCCGCGGTCGAGTCTCTAGTATTATATACAATATTAAT
This sequence comes from Heliconius hewitsoni, assembly GCA_018230445.1. Taxonomy (NCBI): domain Eukaryota; kingdom Metazoa; phylum Arthropoda; class Insecta; order Lepidoptera; family Nymphalidae; genus Heliconius; species Heliconius hewitsoni. Next base: position 2,108 of record DWAN01002752.1, on the reverse strand, counting down.
TTTATAATTTACCATTTCAACAAAACGACTTGAATTTACGCATCACAAATAAAATAAGAGTTGAAGCGTCAAATGATAATGTACGGCGGCGCTGATCTGATTATCAACGTAAATTATGGTGGATTATTTCAATAAAAACATATTAAATTAATATATTTGTTTATGCTATTGAGTGTTGTAGGGTTTAGTTGGTTTTATATGGCGTGTTAGTGTTCGTTGTTTCTGTGAATATGGTAGAGAGATTGTTTTTATTTATTTTTTGTATAAAATAAAGCTGAATTAGCAGGTGGTGTTACTATAAACGCCAGGGATTGTGGATTCGATTTCTTCTTAGGGATATTCGTTTTGTAGCTCTAGTAATAAGGCGAAGTGTTCGAAATATCTAGAAACCGGGGTTATAAGCGGAGAATGAAGTGTGAAAATATAAAAGATTTCATTACCTTGTGTGGGAATCGAACCTACAATCTGTAGCACTAACACTTACAATCTTGCGCCTCCTAAACGTATAAAATATAACCGAATAATAATTTAACACCATGTAAACGATCCTTAAGGATTAAAGAGAAAATTATTCGAGCGCGAGCGTTTCTTATTAACTTATTTGTCAAGTGAAGCCTTATTTTTACACAATAAAAGTATTTGTTTTGTACGTTATGTAAATATAAATGTCGTGGTATAATTCTATAATTTTACCTAATAGAAATTAATATTTCTGTGAACTTGGCTTCTATGAACAATTTTCTAAAATGTCAGTTAATATTATAGTCAGTACTGTCAGTATTACAGTAAGTTACCACCAGCTTCATATGCCATTTTACTGAAACGTAACGTATAGAGGACACGTAGCCAAAGATATTAATTAAGAGGTAAATATTAAAAAATATTTTTAACAGCGAAACTCAACGTTACGCTTTGCCTCGTTAACGAAGCAAGGAGATTAAACTCATTTAATATATCATTTCCTCGAGCGGTAATCGAACCCATACCCTGTCACGTTAACAGTCGCAAACCCGTGCTCCAGCACCACAACTGGCCTCAAATGTAGATATTAATAAACAAATATTTAAACAAACTATAACATTAAAGACATCCAAAACCTAATACTCACAATCACTTCTTCCCACCAGCCTAGTACTAAACACATCAAAACACCAGATCAACATAAAATAAGAAGAGCCACATACAATATAATATAGATAGTATAAAGAAGCATCAATACGCTACAACTTTAAACATTAATACAGAATACTCCGACGCCGCACCAACAACGTATGTGACGATCTTTTATTTTTATATAGAGTTCGTTTGGAAGGGCAATGGCTGTTAGTTTGTTTTTACCCGACCACGACGAAAAAAGGAGGGTTATTTATTATGTGACCAGCTGTTTTAATTTGACTGTAAACGTTAGAAGGAAATCAATTATGTTCTTTTTTTTACTCTTTTACTAGCACGGCGGAGAAAAAAAATTAAATTGTTCTCTCCGACACGTGAAGGTGAAAAATGACTTCTTTGATTTGGATGAAATTTGAAATATGTGAGTATAGAAGACATAAAGAATAGAACTGATCTAAGAATTTGACTTTTTCATATTATCTTCAAAAGCATAAAAATTTTCAAAGAGCTTCTCATACTTTTTAAAACTTTTAGAATGTTATTCTACACGAAGACTAGAAAAAAAATTAAAAAACTTCTAAAAACCGTCCGAGATAACCATCTTTTTCCAAAAATAAAATCTCTATCTTCTCTCACAAATACTTACGGAACTCTATTTGAAACCACCACTCCATCCTGACCGAAAACCAGTAGCTGACAATGGGGCTCATTTATCAGGCCTTGCCTTTGCCGCGAGCCCGCCACCGCCACCGCCACCGCCACTGCTACCTGTTCGTTACCATAATGACTTCACACTTTGTGTCAATGGTGCACGTAACAACTTAATAAATCTAGATTAATTAACTCTACATATTTATACTTTAATAATAATCAGCTTCACGCTGTATCCCGCACACCGCAGGATAAGCAGAGGGAACCTAGTGTCTTAGACACTCCGTTCCCCACTTACTGCCGAATTCTAGAGGCATTGCGTGTTGAGTGGCAGAACTCAACGC